>JASDQU010253112.1:4802-16170 GCA_032191745.1 Picea mariana
TATCATTTGCATTCAACATATCATCAATCTTAGGACCCAAAAATGTCCCTTTTTCACTATACCTTTTTCTCATTCAACCTTATCATTTCTATCCTAAAATGCCTAATATATTGTTTGCTAAGACCTTTTTCCCAAGGTATGAATCATTGATCTTGATTTTGTATTATTATTTACTTAACATGTTTGATTGGTAGCGTTTCTCATATTTTACCCATGAATCCTCAACTAATGATCAAAATGTGTATATTAAAGAAAAACAACCAAGTCTTGAAGAAAGATCGTTGTTGTTACACCAGTTGTTATAGTTGTGCACCCGTTCTGCATGTTGTTACATGACTACAACAATCGCACACCTTTTTTTGAAGTTGTTACACCTGCTGCAACAGACTCTCACCAATCCTGGAAGTTGGTATATCGTTCAAATGTGTATCCTCAAGGCTGTTACACGTTCTGAAGACAGATCCTCAAGGCTCTTACATGTTTTGGATAGCGTTGATGGTCAAGATTATTTCCAGATTTTGTAATGATGGCAGATCTTTTATATCACATGAATAGCTTGAGAATCTTTGATTCTCAAGGTTGTTCTGAGTCCATTTCAACTGAATGTCTCTGTCTTTAAATAACAGATCTTTTGTAATTATTTGGATTGAATATTAACTGTGGAACAGAGAGTAAAGTGAAGCATTTTTGTATCTGAACATTTTGGCAATTTAATAAAGAAAGTGATTTGAGTTTCTCCAACCTACTATAGTCCTTTAGAGTGGATTTACTGAGAAGGAAAGGGCCCACCTTCCTCACAGACTCCCCTCTATTTTGAGTTTTAGATTAACTTCTTTGATCTGGATGATTTATATGTTTAGCATTTCTAGAACACATTTGTTGTTACAGTTCAATCCCTTTCTGTTAAATGAGCATCAATATGTCTCATGAGAGTTAGAGTCAATTGTCGAATACTGTTGGAGAATTGCTTTCCCTTTTCTGCATTAGATTAAATCTTTGTTTTCAAGAAAAAGAAAAGAAAAGTGTGAATTCCCTTTCTGCAATTAAGTAGACCTCCTTTCAGCAATTAGCACGGAACTTCCTTATGTAAGAGTAAAATAGAAAATTAGAATAGATTAGATAATCCAAGATTCTTATACACTCATCAATTTAGATTTCAATTATGCAAGTATGATTTCAATTCTGTAGAACTCCAGCTGTGTCAGCAACTTGTGTTAGTATTCAGCTTTTCAACTCTGTTTCTTTTAGTGTTAATTTGCCTTACTATAATTGATTAGTGTTTTCTTTCATAATCTAGCATAGACTGTGCACAATTATCTTGCAATAACAAAACTTCCCTGGGTTTGACAAATCATATTGAACACCTTAATTATCTATTTATTTAGACAATTAAAGTGTCCAACATTTTGGCATCGTTGTCGGGGAAGATAATTATAGATTCTTGTAAGCACATTAGTTTTATTTTCTTAGGAATGAGTAGTCTGCATGAATCGAGGAAAAAGAGGACGTATCCCCAAAAATACTAGCCCTACAGGTACCATAGGATGTGGTGGAAGGAATCCTGCACTGGGAAGGCCAACCTTTGTTGATGAGATTATAGCCAGAGAAGATTCTTTTTCGGGATCGATATTTCGCCCTTCAAATCCTCCAAGAAGACATATTCCTCAGACATTAGAACTACCCCATTTTGAAACATCGTTTTCATCAGGGGCTGAAGCTGAAGATTTGTCACCAACAAATCAGCACACAACACTCGAGAATATTGAAGATCAAGAAAGTGTAGCTTGGAACAGGGAAAAGACAGAAGAAGTTGTTTATCAGATCAATAGATAGATAGTCACTAAAGAGGAGTGGGACACTTTCCATATTGAGTGGAGAGAAAGAGAACATATGGAAAATCAATGAGATAATGAAGAAGAGCTCCATCGTGAGGATCTAGTGAACAATGAAGGTCAGGTAATTAATGAAAATACTATCTCTACCTTGGTCTTTCCTATTACTAATATTCCCACACGGGGGATGGATCCTATGAAGAACATACCTCTCTCATCCCTGCAAAATTTCCATGGATTATCTACTGAGAATCTAGATGAGTTTATGTTTGAATTTGATATTCTGTGTAGAAGATATGACTACACTAGCACTTTGTAGAAGCTTAAATTGTTTCCAGCTACATTGAAGGGTAATGTGTTAAGATGGTTCATGAGCCTTGGAGGAGAGAATATTTCAACATGGGGAAAAATGAGGCATCTTTTCCTAAACAAATACCAAGACTACTGCCGAATGAGGGAATGAAGAGAGGAATTGTTTAAGATGTCTCAGAAGGAGGACGAGACCCTTGAAGATTTTGTGGAGCGACTCTAGTATAATCTACAAAGGTCTGGACATCCGGATGTGAGTAAGGACATTCTCAAAACTATTTTTCTAAAAGGAGTTAGAGATGATTGTTTAGATATGTTAAATATGATTGGCAAGGGAGATGTATCTAAGGAATCCTATGAAGACATTGTAAATCTTTGTAAGAGATGCTCTCGAGGATCTACAAGGAATAAGTTAGCTACCAGGGATGCCACTTTTTCAAGGGTATAGAAATCAGCCAATGGAGGGGAAACAAGAGCAAAAATAGGTAATTTGTTAGAAGATTTGAAAAAAGAAATGATTAACTCTTTTTATTCACGAATTGATACTCTACAGATCAAACAGAAACAAGCAGAATCAGATCAGGGATTGTCCATTTTCTATCTGAAATGCAGAGACAAACATCCACCAAGGGACTGCTCACTGAATAGCGTGCAAATATGTCTTATTTTTGAATTAGATCATGCCACTGACAAATTTCCCTCCCTACCAGGTGTAAAATCATCAATGAAGGTGACTAATGAGGAAGCGGAGGCTGCTTATCTAATAACACAGAGGAGACAATGGTAGCCATGAGGTCAAGGTATAAACCCTCAATTATCTTGTGCAACACTTAATTATTGGAATAATGTGAACAAATAACTTCTATATGGCCAGATGAATGCCCCCCCTCCAAATCATATGCCACCTCCTTATCAGTATCCCAATGCATGGGTACCTATGCCCCAACAACAGAATCATCCTGGGCAATGGAACCCATATTGGAGAGGCCCTCAATAACAACTTACTTATCAAAACCCTCACCAACATAACCCCTATCAACAACAATTCAAACCCCAGTACCAGCAGCAACAGCTGTAGTTACCTCGCAATGCCCCACAGAACAATCCTCCCTTACGACCTCAGATGCCTGTGCAACCTAACCCAAATCCAAATAATAAGGTCGTTCAGAATATTGTTGTACACAATGGGCCAGCTCTGTCTATTACCCCTATGCCTTGTGATGAGATAAAATTACGATCGGGGAGAATAGTCGAACCAATAATTGAAGATGCTCCATCTTCATAATCAAACAAGGAATTGGGGGAAAAACCATCTGCTGATACAGAGGAAATTGATGAACCTATGATAGAATTAGCAGACCCCCCATTCCCTAAAAGATTGAAAATTACCAAAACTGTGGAATTACTATCCTTCAATCTCTTAAGAGAATTGCAAAATTTGTATGTTAAAATTCCACTATTGCAAGCGATTAAATATGTCCCTATTTATGCGAAAACTGTGAGAGACCTTTGTATCAAAAATCCTGGAAGAAAACCTTGGGATCCCCTCACAGTACACATAGTGGGAGAATTTTCTAAACTGATGCTAGGCAAAACCCCACCTATTAAATATGGCGACCTAGGAAACCCTACAGTCACTGTCAAAATTGGACAGACATTTATTCCCGATGTATTAGTTGATTTAGGGGCAGCAATTAACATTATGCCAATAGATATGACACAATTATTGCAACTCAGAACACAAGTTCGACCTACTCCTATTGTTATAGAATTAGCTGATCGTTCCACTATCAAACTAGAAGGAGTAGTCAATGATCTAGTTATTTCAGTTGATTCATGGGAGTATCCTGTTGATTTTGTCGTACTGCAACCTAAAACCTGTTTGGGGGGTCATCCTCTAATTCTAGGAAGACCATGGTTAGCTACAGTCGATGCCTTCATTCGTTGTAGATCTAGTTCAATGACCATCTCAGATGGTTATGATACCAAGAAACTTACCCTTTATCCTCATGCTACACCCAGTGTGGAACCCAAAAATTATTTATGGATGGACATTGAGGATGAAAGCGCTCTGCCTGTGCTAACGATAGGAAAATCCCTAAGTTTCAAAGACGAGATAGAGGATGAGCTAATCAATAGCTTTATCAGTGACCCCTCTGTTGTTACACCAAACACGTATCATTGATTAAGTAAGATCTTCAACCCCACTACCCAGGAAGGAGTCAGCGCAGAGATGTTCTCTGAAACTGTTGTAAATCAAGTTAATTTAGCTACAATAGCAGACACTGAAACAATTGAATTATTTCCTAAAGTCAGTTCTAAGAGCATCCCTGTAGAAATCAAACCTGGAAAAACCATCAACATCAATCCTGATTTATCTTTTGCTGAAACTGAACATTTGATGAAATTATTGAATGAACATAAAGAGCCATTTGCCTGGGATTCCATGGATATGAAAGGAATTTCCTCTGAACTATGCACCCACCATATATACATTAAGGAAGGATGTCGACCCATTTTCCAACCCCAAAGGAGAATGAACCCTAATATTAAAGAGATTGTTAAAGAAGAACTCTAGAAACTTCTTAATGCAAGATTCATCTACCCTATATCAGACAGCGACTGGGTTTCACCCCTGGTTATTGTGCCTAAAAAGAATGGTAAATGGAGAGTGTGTGTGGACTATAGAGCCCTGAATAAGGCCACGTAGAAGGATCATTTCCCTCTGCCATTTATTGATCAAGTTCTAGACAACCTATCTGGGAAAAAAAAATTCTCTTTCCTAGATGGATTTAGTGGCTATAACCAGATAACCATTTCTCCACAGGACCAAGATAAGACCACCTTTATCAGCCCTTGGGGTACATTTTCCTACAAGGTTCTCCCATTTGTCTTGTGTAATGCACCAGCCACTTTCCAGAGAGATGTAATTGGCATTTTCTTTGATATGGTGAATGATTGTATGGAAATATTCATGGATGAATTTACACCTTATGGTACTGATTTCAATGAAGCTTTAGCTAATCTGGAAAAAGTACTCAAAATAAGCACACAGTCTCATCTTTCTCTAAGTATAGAAAAGTGTCATATGATGATGAACGAGGGTGTGGTACTGTGACACTTCATTTCTTATGCAGGAATTCAGGTAGACCCGGCCAAAATCCAGGTAATTTTGGACATTCCAACTCCATCAACTCTGAAAGAGGTAAGAAGCTTTTTAGGGCATGTTGGATATTACAGGAGATTCATTAAAACAAAATCCAAACTTGCCTCTCCCTTATTTTTTCTATTAACAAAAGATGTTGACTTTAGTTGGACTGACAAATGTGAATTGTCTTTTGCAGATTTGAAATAGAAATTGTCCACAGCTCCCATTTTGAGAGGGCCCAATTGGGCTCTTCCATTTCACATTTCTTCAGATGCCTCAGATACTGCAATTGGTGTAGTGCTATGAAAACAGGAGGAAAAAGAACCCTATGTTATCTACTATATCATCAAGAACATGGCTCCTGCTGAGTTAAACTATACAGTCACAGAAACAAAATTGTTGGCAATAGTTTATGCTATAAATAAATTCAGGCATTATCCCACTGGTTATTCTACTTTTATTCATACTGATCATTCAACAATTAAATATTTGATGAATAAACCTATTACTAACGCCTGAGTAACAAGATGGTTGTTATTACTACAAGAATTTGACATCACTATAGTAGATAGACCAGGAAAAGAAAAAGTGGTTGTTGATTTTCTCTCAAGATTGAATATAAACGATGATAATTCACCTATAGATGATTCCTTTCCAGATGAACATTTGTTTGCAGTATCTACCCACTCACCTTGGTATGCAAACATTTCTAATTATTTGGTTGCAGGGAAGGTAACTCCACATCTATCTCCCCGAGAAAGAAGGAAGATTATTCAGAAGAGTGCTCGATATAGTTGGATAGGGGGGTATCTTTTCTACAGTACATGCCTGGATCAAGAAATCAAGAGATGTGTGAGACATGATGAAGTTTATGATCTGCTTAAAGCTTGCCATGATGGTCCTTGTGGGGGTCATTTTGCTGATAAATGGACTGGGCATAAAATTTTGAGGATGGGCTATTTTTGGCCCACAATATTTCAAGATGCAAGTATGTCCAAGCCTGTGACAATTTCCAGTGAATGGTCAGCCAAATCATAGGGATGAGATGCCTCTCCAGCCTCAAGTGGTTTTAGAGCCTTTTGAGAGATGAGCCATGGATTTTGTAGGGCCCATTAACCCACCTTCTAATAAAAAATACTATATATTGGTCTGCACAGATTACATGACCAAGTGGGTTGAGGCAAAAGCACTCATTTGGGCCTCAAAAGAAGTTGTCTTCGCATTTTTTTTTCAAGATATATTTGTTAGGTTTGGAGTTCCCAGAGAGTTAGTAATTGATGGGGGACCACCTTTCACATCACATAAGTTTGAAGCCCTACTCAGTAAATATCATGTTTTGCATAGAACAGCTTCTCCATACCATCCCCAAGGTAATGAGTAGGTAAAAAGTACAAACAAAGTCATAGAAGCTATTCTTACTAAGACAATGAGGGGACATCATCGAGATCGGTCTGACAGATTGCATGAATCTCTATGGGCTTATCGAACCACTTGGAGGAACACAACTGGTTTTTCTCCTTATGAACTGGTATATGGGAAGAGCCATGTTTTCCCCATTGAGTTCGAAATCATAACCTTAAGAAATGCATCAGTAGTCAATCTAGACTTGACTATGGCACAGAAGGTTAGACTGCAGCAGCTAAATGAGCTGGATGAGAAGCCTTTGGATGCTAGTCATCAAACCACAGTGATTCAACAGCAAAGAACCAAGTGGCATGACCGAGTCATCAAGAAGAAGTTATTCAAAAAGGGAGATTGGACTCTGTTGTATGATTCACGCTTTAAACAATTTTAGGGTAAGCTACGTACAAGATGTCTAGGACCTTACGAGGTAGACACTGTTTTTCCCAATGGGACAACCAGGTTGATCACTATTGATGGATCCAATACACAATTACTTGCAAACGATCATTGCCTGAGCCTGTATTAGCTTCCAATTTCCAAGATAGAATTTGCATCCAAATGTATAGCCAATACAAGTTATCAATTTTTAAAGGGAAAGGAGCTTGCTCCTTCCCCTTCTAAACCTTAGAATTTTTTTCTTTTCAATAAAACCTTGTATATAAATAAAATATGCGAATTTGAATTTTTTTTTTTTTGCTTTAAATTTTTTATGCTTCTTTAATAAATTCATCCTAGAAGGGTATCAGGCAGTTACTTATGTGCAAAAGGATTGATGAACAGCAAGGTAGATTACAATGAAAGGAGCCGGAGGATTGGTTTCTAGAAGTTGAAAAACTTCTTAAAAACTAATTGATTATGTGTTCGATTGGGTTACGTGTTGTTACACCTCTTTCCGACAAAATGGCCACTTTACATGTTGTTACACCATTTTCCGGACTATTTCATCTTACATGCTATTACACCCTTTTGCGACATATTGGCTGATTTACATGCTGCTACACCTACTTCCACCATTATGACCAAAATACATGCTGATACACCTACCGTTGTTCTTCCTTTCGCTATTTTGCATGCCGCTTCACCCATTTTATTTAGCATTTCTTCCACTTTTACATACTGATACTCCATCAAACTTTCATGCTCTGTTATCTTTCCATGCTGAAAAAATTTTGTTTTTTCATTTCCGTTGCTACCTTTTCCACTCTCTCTGACAGAAAATACCACTTCATCATTACTTGAATCCACATCCGCAGATTTCCATCTGGATAACCAAAGAAAGGAATCCACCTCTGCTCCACCTGTCATATCATCATTTCTCATGTTATAGAGTCATCTCTCATCATTATAGCTATTCCACGTGGATCAAATGGTGGTTGGATAGTGCGATTACTCCGACAGATCAGTTCGTGTGGTAAGTTATGAGGTACGTGACTAATATTATGTGTCAAAGTAATGTAGATATGGAAGAAAGATTTAATGCTTACCTGTCGGCTGTCCTAAATTCATTGCACCATGAGCCAATCAGATTAGTTGGGGGGGAATGAAAATCCCAACCGTCAAAATCCCATTTTATATGCACCTCTGCCACCTTTCGACCACACTTATTTTCGATGAGACACCATGTTCTTTATGCAATCCTCATTCAAACTTGGTGTGTCTCTGGTTTAGGTGCTGGTCTCTCCTCCTTTGTTCCTATTTAGATTCTAAAATGACGTCATGGGAGGATCAGTTGTGAGGTATGAACTGGAAAATTTGGATGCATTACTACTATACCCAGATGTTTTCAAAAAATTCCTATAGGATGGATGGATTTCTTATTTTGAGAAGTTGCAGGGGTTTCATGAAGCAGAGGTATTGGAGTTTAGTCAGAATCTCACAGAGGGGTATTCTATGGTGCACAGGGTGATAATTCCAGTGACAGAGGAAACTGTGGTTGTTGTGTCAGGGTTACCAACCATAGGAACAAGGCGGTTTATCAGAAAAGCACATCTTCCCGAAGCACAAAAGGGTTTTCTCATGGACGATGAGAAAGTTCAGACCAAGGGATGAGGTGCAAATGTAAGTTCCTTACCAAAACCATGGGGAAAAGTATCAGAATTTGTAAAAAGGTACATTACATGTGAAGGAAGATATCAAGTAGTTTATTTTTCTGATTTTATCTTACCGCCACATTTAAGACATTAGAAGATAATAAACATCCCTTATTTCCTTCTTCATTCCTTGCATAATATGGATCACTTTGTAAGGAAATCCAAGAATCCCAAGAATTGTCTTTCCAATCACAGACTGATAGGGTTGTTGATTCATAAAGGAATGGGAATTCCTAATGTCCCATTACCTAAAGTGGAAGAACATCCAAATCCTTTGCCTATTGTTATGGCCAACCCAGAACAGCTAAACCCAATCCCTCGACCAAGTCATGAGCCTTACCCCTCGGTTGCACTAGCAGTTAAATCCCCCACTATAATTGCCCATAAGTAGACTCAGAGAAGCAAATGCAAAAACAAAAGCAACTCTAACCCCACTCAAAAAAGCATTGACAGATTTGAACCAGAACAACTAAACCCTATGCCTGCATTGGTGATTGAGTCAACAGTTGAACACCCAATTCATGAACCAAGTCATGAGCCTCAACCCTCGGCTGCAAAAGTTGTTGTTGAAGAACTCCCTCCTACTCCTAAAGCTAAGAAAAGGAAAACCCCTACTTCTATCTTTACATTACCTAGGAAGAGAACTAGGTCAGCAAGATCTATTGCAACAACAGTTATAGCCAATACATCGATTTCATCTACTGTTGAACCAGATGCACCTCAAAACACCCATGTTGCTATGACAGAGTGTCATGATTTTGTTGATACTCAGACCCTGCCCGATTTTGACATCAATAATACAAACATGAGTGAGACGCAAACTGATCCTATGGAGATACGTATACCAATTTTTACCTTGTGCAAGGAACTTCAAGAAACCATTTTGTCAATTCAGGCTGAATGTAACCAAATTGCGGCAGAATCATCATCTCCTCTTGATGATTTTGTGCATCACTCATCGAGTGAGGAAGTACAAATTATACAAGACCCCAGCATTGCAGATATTCCTCCTTGTATGATTGTTTAAGAACGCCCTCCTTCTCCTAAAGAAAAGAAAAGGAAAACTCTTGTTTTTGTCTCTACATTACCTAGGAGGAGAACTAGGTCAGCGAGGTCTACTAAAGCAATAGTTGGATGGAAGAATATGGAACAGGCAATACCCATTCTTTGTCCATTATCCTCCGTTGATAAAGAAGTGACTGTGATACAAGAACCAGCCTCTTCTCAGAACTTAGTTGTTACACAAGAACCAGCTGCCCAGCAAGAGACTGTACCATAAGAACCAGTCATGCCTAAACTAGATGTTACACAAGAGCCAACTGCACAGGAAGAGACTGTTCCATAAGAACCAGTCATGCCTGAATTAGTTGTTACTCAAGAACCAGTGATCATGAGTGTATCTACCACACAAGAACTAGTTACACAAAATAGTGAGGATGTGCCACTTGCTCAGTTGTTTGCTCAAATTGAGAAGAAGATAAAGAATACAGAAAATTCCAGGATTATAGAACTAATGAAGGAAAATAAAATCCTCAAAGCAGAGTTGGCTTCCCTAAAGAATGAATTGCAAGTTTCTCGACAAATAAACCTAAATGAGTTAAATTTGGATATATTAGCACTTAAAAGAGATGTGATGAATCAAAATAGAAATCACATGTGCTATGAATGTGGTAATATTTATTTTCAAGCAGGGTATAAAATAGTGAAAGTACCAGTCACTGGCCATGATGAAGAACTGGCCAAATTCTTAGTCAAGAAGGAATAAGTATTACATGTATGAGTACGTGTAGGCATCAGTGGATGGGACTCAAGTGTCATTTTCCTAGTTTTTGGATGCCTCATTCAGAGTATACACAGGGTCAAAAATCTCAAAAGTTGTTGTTTGGAGATTGTAAGGAGCAGTGAATTCAGACTTGTAGATGAAGAATCTCATGATAGTTTTGTCTTAGCAATTTGCACGGGAGGAGTCACTTCCCTGACTCAGATTCAGAGTAAGGCTTGAATGTGGATTGCATGAGGACATACTCAGAAATGTCCCTTTTTCACTGTTACAGGTATGAAATAACTGAGAGGGGGGGGGGTGAATCAGTTATTGTATATTATTAACAATTTCTCTTATTTTTAACTTCGAATCATTAATCTTAGTGGCAGTAAGTCTTTACTGTGAAAACCAGTGTTGTAAATATACAGCATNGGGGGGGGGGGTGAATCAGTTATTGTAAATTATTAACAATTTCTCTCATTTTTAACTTCGAATCATTAATCTTAGTGGCAGTAGGTCTTTACTGTGAAAACCAGTGTTGTAAACATAAAGCATATATCATGACGAACAGAAATCACACACACAGCATTCATTCACAATCATGAGACACAGATTTTTCAAGAGGAAACCCAACCCGGGAAAAAACCTCGTCTTCTTAAGATGTTCAGCAAGAACCAACTTCGTTACAACTCATCTTTTATGAGCACCAACTCATAGAGGCTACAACCTCTGATTGCCAGCACCAACTGGCTGAGAGCACCAACTCTCACAGAATCCCAGCACCCACTGGGTGGAAGCCCCAACTTCCTTTTACTTCAGCACC
>JASDQU010253114.1:0-11000 GCA_032191745.1 Picea mariana
AAAAAATCATAGATGTGTAAAAACTATGTATGATCCTATCATCCTACTTATGGGATATAAGATAAGGCTTAATGAGATATTGGACATGATGGACCTGGTGCTAGTAGGTATATTTCCAGGTAGAAGAATGAGAAATGAAACATTGAAGGTATGGAAAAAATCTAACTTCAAGGCCATTTTAGGTTACACCGATCGAACATTAAAATTGGTAAGAGGGTGGATGGTTTTGATTTTCTTGATTGTGGAGGTTGAAAAAATACTTCACAAAAGGTGAAAGTGGGGAGCACAATCACTCTTTCTCAAAAAGTGGCAATTCGATTTTGATGCAAGATAAACTCATTTGGTTATCCTCATATTTTGGGTAAGACTTCCAAGGCTCCCTCAACTTATATGGTGAGGTGAAGTATTCGATGAAACAAATAATTCCCTCATCAATTTTTATGAATCTTGTTTGTCTTGAGGGTATCTTGGTTTGGCACATATACTTGTGAGTATGCATATAAGAAAAAGGATAGCATAAACTATGGAAATAAGGAGAGGTTTTGACCATTTCCACTTGACTATAGATTATGAAGGTATCCCCTTCAGGTGTATATAATGCCATATTTATGGACACCTAGAAGATAAATTCTCATAGAAACAAACTATAGGAAGATCTAATATCAAAAGAAGAAACCTAGATATGGGGAGGATCATATAAAGAGAATGGATCAAAATTCTAAGTTAATGGATATTTTGAGGGATAATTTAGTGTTGACATAGGAAAAAATCCCTTTGTCAACATAATGGAGAGTTTCCTGATGGTAGGTCCCAATCAGACCTACTCTCATTTGGTATGGAATTCTCCATCGGTATGTGGGACTGATTTCCACTAACTGTATGAATTAATCTTTGAAGAGGGATGAGTTCATGAGAGTTAGACTAAATACTAAATGAAAATCTATCCTAACATGTTGATGAAATTCTAATTTTATGTGCAACTGGAGTCTTATTCTAACAAATATAAAATAATTGATTACAGGCATATAATTCAATTTGAAAAATAGATATAGTTCTTATTTTACAGAATTATATCATAATAGAATACACATTCAAATATAGATTACCATGGGTATGTTCTTGTTACTGGGCTCATAACTCATTCATAATCATCTTCTACAAATGACAATTCGCAGTAGTGACAAACTGAAAAAAATTGCAAAAATAATAAACAATAGTGCACCATTGTATGAACAAATCATGATTTTTCTTGCCATTATGTTTCTCCAAAGAAACAGTTCATCTAAGAAATAAAATAACAAGAAGATATTTTTATCATCCACTTTCAACCTTGATAAATAGTTATACATGACTCAAATTTTGTTCTCCATCCCCCCCTCTCTTATCTCTTTACATGAGACTTCATTTTATTAATTAAGAAAGATTGTTAGACTTCCATAAGTGTGGAGATTTATGGTTACTAATGTTACAACTACCCCATTTTCCCATCCCTTTTACATTTTCATTTTTTCCTTATATAAGAATACAGAAAAAAAATCACATAATATTGCTTCCTACTTTGACCTCCTCATGAAGGTGAGAACCTAAATATTTGGCAATGAAGGGCATCATCTCTAAAAACTTGGTCCAAATGAAAACGGAAGATAGGAAAACATGTTTATTGATCCTATATGAATTGCATCTTCTTGGTGATCCAGGTGGATATTGGTGGCCACCCGCCTATTCCAACTGACTCCTCTTGACAATTTTTAGTTCAACACATTTCTTTCTAATGATGGAATTTCTTTGTAATTGTGGGTTCTTCACTTTCAGGGCTATCTTGAAACCCTACACAACATCCAAGTTGATATTGGTGATTGCCCACCTATTCCAACTGGATTATTTTGGAAGGTTCCATGTCAGTACATCTTTTTGTACTTCCGGGGTCATTTTGGGGCCCTAAACAATACTTTTTTATCTTGCCACAGTAAAATTATAGATGAAGTTAAATTTTGACGACATAATATGTATTTCTAGAAAATATCTTTCCAACACGCCTAAAACAGAGTACTTATGAAAAAGTTACGACCTTGAGAAGTTAGGTTTTTGGATGTATAGGGTTTTGGCATTCATGAGTAATGTTAAAAAGGCCTCCAGAGCCGCATTGTAATCAATATTATTAGACGACTACATGTAGAAACCACATATCTTCTCATAGATAGCTACCATCATTCAAGCAAGTTGTTTTCAGTTCTACAGTTTCAACCTATTTTCTTTATTCAATAGACGTTATTGTTCATTGGATATTTGTTATTATTCTCCATATCTCTGTGTTATTGTATTCAATGTGTTATTCATTTCAATCCACTCATAAATATAGATCAATGGTATCAGAGTGGTATTCTCTTCATTTGTTTTTCTTTGTTCATATCCTCGACAAGATCTCGGTAGAAGAAGTTAGGACTTGAACCAGTCGAGCCTTTGCAAGATCGTTCACATCAAGACCAAAAAAAACTCATGGGGGACAAGCAAAAAGATGATGGATTATGATATCCTTTTAAATTATTACTATAGGAAACCCTTGTGCGATAAAGGAATGAAATGATGGAAAAAATTTCACAGGTCCTTCGACGAATGCCCATAAGAGATGAATCTTCATCAAATGGCCACACAACCCCCTTCAAGGTACACATAAATTTTGATATTCCATTATTTGAAGGACTGATAGATGAAAACATTGTAGATAAATGGTTGAATCTGCTTGAAGGGTATTTTTTGGTACACAATTTTTTCGATAGGGAAAAGATTAATTTTGCACTCCTCAAGATTGTCCCCCATGTTAAGCACTGGTGGGATACTTACTCTAAGCAAAGGGCCATAGAGGAATATGCAATATTTTTGGTCGACCCCACATGGTATTATTTCATGGATGCCATTAAATAATAATACTACCCTTTTGGAAGTTATGAGGACCATTACACAAAATGGACCACACTACGTCAGGAAAGAGACCAAACAATATCTTATTTCACCAATATTTTCCATATCCTACACACCAAATTGGGTATCAAAGACTCTGAGTGACATCTCGTGCTCAAATACTGTGGATGTCTACATAGATACAATCAGACATAAATGGAGTTTTCAGAAACCACATCATTAAGCATGGCTTATAGATATGTTGTCAAGATCAAGAAGAAACTAAAGCATAAGAGACAAGAGTTTGGATCTGCAAAGTCCTCATAGTTGAAGGAGGGAAAAGGTGGCCCCAAACCACAAAACAAGGGACGGATAAAATATGGTGACTCTCAGGACAACCAGTCCAATATGAAACCCAAGAAGGGTAATGGGAATTTGAAGAAGGACATGAAAAAGTGGTGTGAATACCATAAAATTCCTTGGAAAAACACCAAAGAATGTCGCTCCAAGAAGTCACTAGTGGACAAGCTAAAATATTTCGAGTTAGAGGAATATTCTGACTCTGAATCAAATCCAGAAGGTGGGAAGTAGATTATTGGTGTCAAACCTAGTGCCACTCCCAATTCCACCAAATTCCATCCAAGAGAACCAGAAGAAGCAACGAAATGGGAATGCCTCTTTCACTCACAGATGTGGGTAAATGGGGCTCTGCATCATTTCATTGTTGATAGCGATAGTCAGAAGAACCTAATATTAGTAGAGATCATCAAGATGACGGACATGTCGATGACACAACACCTGCAACCCTACACCATCGTTTGGCTTTGTGAAGGAAGAGATCTCTACGTTAACCAACAATGTCATCTGCCCTATGACATCAATCCCTTCAAAGATGAGGTTTTGTGTGATATTACTCCCCTTGAAGTTTGTGATGCTCTTTTTTGACAGCCATATTTGTGGAAGTGACATGTTGTGTACGAGTCTAGACCTCACAGTTTTATTATTACTTTGGGTAGACAATTGTATAGGATACCAGAGGTAGTACCACCTACTTCTATTTCTTTAATCTCTATTAAGCAATGCAGTAAGGTCATTTCACTTAACAAGAATTTCATCTTCTTTGTGATATGTTCTCACAGTAAATCGAAGGTCGCTTCCACATATGTGACCTCTACATAGATCCTCTCTATCTTTGAAGCAAAAGAAAGTGGACAGGATCATGGAAGAGTACAAACACATATTTTGGTTACCCATCGGGGTACCTACGCACTGCAAAGTCAAGCATCCAATTGATCTAACCCATAGTGAACCTATTCCTAATGGACTAGTCTATATTTTCTCACTGATAGAAAATGAAAAAATCAAGTGTCAGATCCAAGAGTTTCTTCAAAAGGTGCACATCTTACCCAACTCCTCCCCTTGTGGAAGGCCAATTGTACTGGTGCAGAATAAAGATAGGACCCAATGGCTCTGCATTGATTACAAAGCATTAAACAAAATCACAGTCAAGAACCGAAACCCATTTCCTTGAATTGATGATCTTGTTGACCAACTCAAGGGGGGGAATTTCTTCAGTAAGATTTACCTAAAGTATGGATACCACCAGGTTCCCATCGAACCGATTGATGTATGGAAGACAACTTTCAAATCTACAGAAGGTCTCTTCGAATGGTTGGTCATGTCCTTTGGATTAAAAAATGCAGCAAAAACTTTCATGAGGTTGATGGATGATGTATTGAGACCCTTCACCAACTCTTGTGTGGTGGTATATATGGATGACATCCTCATCTTCAACATGACTTGGTAGGAGCACATGCAACATATTCAACAAGTTTTGACCACTCTCTGGCAACACAAGCTATGTTCCAACCTATAAAAATTCTCTTTTTCCATGAACAGGGTCCAATACTTGGGCTACATTGTTGATGAGAATGGGGTACATGTGGATCTAGCTAAGATCCAATCCATCTGTGAATGACTAGCCCTGACCACACTAATCTAGCTTCAAAGCTTCTTGGGAATTTCCAACTTCTACATAAGATTCATCTTAGGATTCTCCCATATTTCATGTTCCCTCAGCCAAGTGACCAAGGGCGGTGTCAAGGAAAAGTTCACATTGGGGAAGGCACAAAAATGAACATTTGATGATATGAAGCATCACTTGTTCTCAGCTCTAGTATTCTCCTTACCTGATCTACAACAACCATTTGAGATTGAGACTGATGCATCTTACTATCATGTCACTTAGCATGCTCATTCAGTAGCATACCATAGTGACACACTCTCAGATACCATCTGGAAATACCCCACCCATGAAAAGGAAATGTATTCCATTATGAAAGCATACCATCAATGGAAACATTACACTCTCATAAAGGAGACAATCATACACATTGATCACAATTCTCTGGAGTTTATACAGACATAGGGGAATTTGTACAACAAACACCATCAAAAGTATTCCACATACCTGCAAAAGTTTCATATCAACATAAAGTATAATATTGGGAGAAAAAATCATGTCACTGACTACCTCATTCGACCTCCCATTGTTTCACTCAACACCATGTTGCATTGCTATGGGAATGAGGCATCTTAGTGGACCCAACTTTATCAATGTGATCTTGAATTCTCCACCACCTATCACCTATTGGGTACAGGCACGAATGTCACCAACTTTCACATTCAGGATGGACTATTATGACATCTGTGCCACCTATGTATTCTCTCAAGCGAGCATGAAAAGATGGTTTTGGAGGCTCACTACAGTCGAATGGCAACACATTTTGGCATGGAGAAAATTGTGGTCATTCTACATAAACATTTTTATTGGCCAAAACTTCGAGAGGATGTCAACAAGTATATTAGATATTGCATTGTCTATGTCATTTCCAAGCCAACCATCAATAAGAAAGGCTTGTACACCCCTCTTCCTACTCCAAGAGGCCTTGGGAAACCATCTTGATGGATTAGATGTCTATCCTTCCATCCACCAAGAAAGGAAATGATTGTGTATTTTTGGTGGTTGATCAGTTTTTGAAGATGGCCATTTTCATAGCCTACAACAAGAGAATCATAATGGCAGGTACTCCCAAGCTCATCTTCGAACGAGTGTGGGTCCATTATGGGATACCACAAACCATCATCTCAGATTGGAACAGCAGGTTCCTCAGCACATTTTGGTCGAGTTTCGTGTCATTTTTGGACACCAAGCTCACTAAATACACTACCTTCCACCCCCAAACTAATGGCAAAACAAAGTTCGTCAACCGAATGATTGTGCACATATTGTGCATGTATAACTCTAAGAATCTGCGTACATGAGATGAGAGTCTTCTCGATGTTCACCACAGCTACAACATAGCTCTCCATAGCTCCATTGGCAATAACCCATTTCAGGTGGGACTGGTATTCCAACTCTTGGGTCCCATTGATGTTTCACTACCTCCTACAACCACACAGGAAGAATCCTCCCATGTTCAGTCTAAGGCCGACAAATCCACCAGATCAATTGAGCAAATTCAACACATCTTCCAAAAATTCCATGAGATTTTGTAGAAATCCAATGCTAAGTACAAGGAGTTCCATTATCACCACTAGGTATCATACAAGGTTCAGGTGGGAGACAAGGTCTGGTTACATTTGTAGAAAGAGTGCCTTACATGGCTCCATCAGAATCTTCATCCACTTCGCTATGGGACTTACAATATCACGAAGGTTGTGGGTGGCAATTATTTTGAGCTCAACACTCCCCCCTTCTTATACACTAGTCATAGAAGTCTCTTGTTATTCTTTTTGCAAAATATAATGCATAAATTCATGTTAATATAGTAATTTAGTGCATAAATGATGCAATTTCTTAAAAAATAATTGTATATATATATATTATAGGTTTTACTAGTTTAGAGTAATTTTTTTTATTTTTTTAAAAAATTAAAATTAAAAAATATTTGTGTATTCTCAAACTTATGATGTCACATGTTGATATAGAATTTGATGGCCTTAAAATAAAAAAAATATTTTTTTAGGGTGTACATATTGGTGAAATTTAAGCAAAACACATTTGTACTTTATATATGGGTGGGTGCATGAAGTTGCTTCTCAAAATTGTTGTAATAGGAACACAAACTGATTTCCAATTTCAAAAATGTTTACATGTTTCTCTTACAATTGTTTTGGCCTTTTCCCAACCTCCATGGAGTCCCCATGATCTCTTCCAAGTTTCCTTTGATCCGAAATGGATATGAACATAAACCAGTGGTTGTAAGCCTCAATATCTAAGGAGATTCTACAAATAAGGAAGTTTAGTAACTATGTAAAAAACAATGAAAAGTAAAGTGGAATAAGACAAAGGAAAATAAAACATGAATTAATTAAAATAAAAATAAAAGTATAGGAGAGAAGAGATAGAGGAATGATTACTCGAAGCTCTACCTCTTGGCCTTTCCATTACCCCATATCTCCCTATCTCTTCTTGTACTTTCATTATCAAAGGATCTTTTGTACATGAGGAGAGAATGAAAAGGGGAAGAGGTTATGTGGATTATTTAATGACCATAGGGCCATGAACTGCACTGTACTAGAGATTACTAAAATAAAAGTACTAAACAACCATTGAATATTGGTTTTTTCATTTGGGTTTCAAGGGTAAAAAAGGTCTCTTATGCATTTTTTTTTTTTTTTTGTTTTACTATGTCAACTTGTTTCTATGTTGATAGAATAACTTATTTTTATATCAATGGTTTTCAATGAATAAAGAGAGTGAAAATGAGTGGGATATGGAATCAAACTTATGTATTTATTGCATTATTGGATTCCCTTGTCTAATACAATGTATAACAACTTGGAATAAGGAACTAGTGGTATCATAAGAAAGTAACATATGGATTTTTCAAGGTGCATAAAAGCGGTCACAAGGATGATATGAGGTAAGGAGGGTTTTCATATATGTTATTTTTGGAGGATAAAGTGTTGGATTACATAGATAATCACCTAGAGGGACAAGATATAAGGTCCATATCAACACTCTACACACCTATCGACATGTTATATCCATGAAGGACCTCCCACCTTGGGTCACACCCATTGGAAAGGATATTATAACCATTATTGGTGAAATGGAACATGCATTTTGTAATGTACCCCAAATTTACCAAATAAAAAAATAATTGTTAGGGACATTAAATCTCTTTTCCTCTTCGAACAACTTATTTCGAAAGACATGAAATTAATATATGTAGATATTGTTTTTGTCACTAATGACTTTCGCCAGGTTTACATTACCATTTTATTGATAAAGCCAAATATAGTATATAAAATACTATACCTATAAGTTATCCCATATTGCACAGTAATCACACATATAATGATTAATGGATAGCTTCACTATAACCTAGTCTCCTAGTTACTAACATTCCCATTCACTAATGAAAGTATAAGGCTTAATGTTTAACTTATTAAAACCCCACTAGAATCACAACCATCTCTATGCATAAACATTTAACGTTTAAATTATTAAAACCCCACTAGCATTACCACCAGCTCTATGCATAAATAATTATTTATACCATAAAGGGTCTTATACGAATTCAGGTTCAAATCATATGCATATGCCTTTATCTAATATAACATAGACTTTAGAATAAAGGTGGCTCTACATGTTAACTGTCTAAGTTTAATAGGCTTCATGGAAAATGTCTATGATTCAACTTTCGACCACTATTACCACAGTAATTAAAATAATGGTTAATGGTTGGCATCGTTACAAGGCCCAACGATAACAATCATCCATCCTGAGCTTGATAACATGATGGAATCAGAGGTCAGACCTTTAATTGAACTAGAGATGGGCACGACTAATGGGTATAGTTGCAACACTAACTTAGTTTTCCTCACACTGTGCAATAACTTCGTATGAAGTTGAATAAAGGATTGTCAGACACTGGTTAAAACCTCTGTCTAATATATCAATGGCTACCTGCAATAGTAGCTCCCTGGAGCTATTGCTCGACCACCGTGTCCAATACAAATCATGCCACCTCCATCATGTCACATGGCATTGTACCATTTTGTAATCCTCACTAAAAATTATCTGGCGAAACTGAGGTAGGTCATTATAACCCTTCCCTCCATAGATGTCAAGAGTTTGGCTCTACGCGTTACTCATCCCTTGGATCTTGGTTAGCAACAATTTAATTTCCATTCTGAATATTGGTGGAAAAGGATTCGAGTTGTCTGGTGTTCCTACAACACTCGAAAAGGTAAGTTCTCCCATGCCATTAATCACATTAGAAATGTAATTGTTTACTGTTTCTGCAAAGTTTTACATCTTGGTCTCCTCCTCTGGTTTTATGTTCTTGAACTAGGGTTTTACAACGTTCTTCTAAGAGTTAGCAACTCCCTGGTTATCTCACTGTATTAATGCCTCCTCCTGTAACCAAAAGTAATACTAAGTCCTTTCTCAGTCTTTAATGGTTTTACACTTATCTTTATGGGATTAACTTTAACCTTTAGCCTCAATCTGCAAGAGATATCATGCCTCCATAACCATGTAACTTTGTTCTGTAAAGTATGGTAGTACTAACGGATTGATGAAGTAACTTGCATGTATACCATTGCATGAGTAGATTCCTTTCACGTCTATGACTTGGTTAAAACTTTGTTTGTGTCCTGTGAAAAGGTTGAATGATAGAACCCCCCCATGCATCATGTGTTACCTACTAATTAATTGGTCATTGGATAAGCCTCTGTTGTCTGTAATAAAATATTATTGTTAAAATATTTGCAAAGGTGAAAACACCTTGGTTTACCATCGCATCAAAATACCTCTGTGTAATGTGCAACGTATCCATTTTCTCGAGACCCTATGTCCGAGAATTCTATGTTTACCGATAGATAAAAACATAGAGTCTACTGGGTTTTGAATATATCCATTCGCAAAGGGTAATGAGGATTTTTTTGGCAAAGTCATGACCTCGTTCTTTGTTTATTACTTATACTTGCACTTTTATTTAAACAAGTCATCGTCATGCCTCTCGCTCGAGAATCCCTTGGTTAAAATCTTTCTCTGGTTCCTACATTCATTCATAAGTTCACTTATGGTATTTACCATGGCATAGGTTGTGTATTTATTTTTCTTGATTTGGATTAAGTGTTGAGTCTTTGAACTAGTATCTCTTGAAGAGTTACAAGTCCGAGACTTACTGTGAAATATTTAACCCATGAATTATACGATGTAAAGTCAAAATCCATTTCCTGTCGTTTCGGTAAGGTCTTCCTACTACTGTATAGAGTTTAGTACTCTATTTTGTTACTCTAAATATATTCGCATTATTCATACGTGTACAAGAATTACTATAGTCATACGACTTCCACTGTGTGTAAAGTTCGAGAATTTAAACTTATTTTAAACGATTTACTCTAAGCTCTATGTTTTGGAATTATGTGTTTACACTTGTCTAATTTCATTTCTTCAGTAGATAAAAATAGTAATTGATGTACTCAAATGGGAAGTAAATAGTCTCTGTGGAATATGTACTAAATTGTGAGAATTTTTTCATTCTGGTTATGAAATGTATTAACTTGTTTAGCACTATTTCTTTGCTTATTTACATTTTAATCCATACTGTCAATTATTTAAGCTTCCAAACTAATGATGGGACCCATGTTTACTTGCGAGTGTACACATTAGAAATTTATGGGTCCACTCCTCCCCTTCGATGCTGTGGACAGTTTTCTCAGCGACATTGGTGGGAATTGCACCCGTGCCAAATATCAAGCTAAGTATTTTTCATGTAATTAAATCTTCAATATTTGCTCTTGTTGATTTTCTCTTAACATTGTTTTACTAATTTACGATTTTCCCCTATTGCAGGACTTAAATTTTTCTGAGAAAAAATGGATCCACCGGGTTTCCTCACTCGAAAGGTATTCGAGTTCCATCTCTCGGTGTTAAATCTAACTTCTGAGGTTCTGTTTATAGTGATGCAGGGTCCCACCGGTTCTGTTAAAACTAACTTCCTAGGTTTATGTTTATAGTGTTGTGTGTGTGTGTGTGTGTGTGTGTGTGTGTTTTAATGATATCCATAACTTCGTTTGACATT
>JASDQU010253116.1:16414-31157 GCA_032191745.1 Picea mariana
TTCCCGAGTTAGCTGAAGAAGGATCCATTTGGATACAACTAGAAGCAGTTTTGGACCAACGTGAGTGTCGCCTACGTCAGAGAACCATCAAGGAAGTTCTAGTCCAATGGAAAGATACAACTCCAACATATGCCACTTGGGAACCAACGACCATTCTGTAGCAATTTCCTCATCTCAATCCTTGAGGACAAAGCTGTTTTTAAGGGGGTGTACATGTTAGGGTCCTAACCCGCACATAGGTAGAACGATATATTCGGATGTAATAAAGGTCAATATTAATAAAGCCTTTCAATAAAATATAATAAGGCGGATGTAAGAAGACCTAATAGAAGCTTCCGCTTCTAGAAGTATCTTCATCTAGATGCTTCTTTTAATAGACATATTTAGCATAAATAGGAGTTGAGGGTATGAGAACCCTAGCTTGGATAATATTGTAATAGAGCACTGCTCAACTGGAGGTTTCCCCCTCAAAGAGGCCTATTAACATTGCTTTCATAATCAAATTGCTATTTTTGTTGTTGTTCTTATATCATTTCAGTGCTATTGTGGTGATTTTTCTGGTTATATTGTTGTTATTCTTCCATTTCTAGCATTTTATTTCCGCTCTGCATAGTTTTTATATCTGGTATATTACATGCTACTACTTGAAGGGGTACCAACATGGGTTACAAGGGTGGCAAACATATGTGCGATTAAGTACCTCTTGTATTTCTTGCATGTATGACTCCCTGACCGCGCGTTTATGCATGTAACGACATATGTTTGTAGCTTTAAGACACCAGAATATGTCTCTACACTGAAAAAATTTATCCCACAAATTTCTGCCAAGGAAGGTTCTATGATACCACTTGTAGTATTCTAGATATAAAATAGTATTCATAACAAAAATATTTTAGCTATAAATGTAGAGAAACAATGATATAACTAGAACAATACCAGAATAATACCATAATAACACTAAAATGAGCACTTTGATTACTGATAGAAATGTTCACTTGCCTCTTCGAGGGGGCAAGCTCCAGCAGAATAGATCTCTATTATAATAATATCCAAGACAATATTTCTCATACCCTCTACTTCTATTTATACTAAATCTATCTATCCAAAAGAACAATCTAGAGGAAGATCCTTCTAGAAGCAAAAGCTTCTATTAGGTATTCTTACGTTTGACTTATTCTTCCTTATTGCTAGGCCTTATTAATATTGGCCTTTATGAATATTGGCCTTATTCTCATACCCTCTACTTCTATTTATACTAAATCTATCTATCCAAAAGAACAACCTAGAGGAAGATCCTTCTGGAAGCAAAAGCTTCTATTAGGTATTCTTACGTTTGATTTATTCTTCCTTATTGCTAGGCCTTATTAATATTGGCCTTTATTACATGGAATTATATTATTCTACCTACGTGAGGGGTTAGTTAGGTTAGGCCCCTAACAAATCTCTTACAAAGAGAATCTTTGAGGACTAGGACACTACCCTATGGATCCAATAGCAACAATGATATCTGGAAAAGAGAAACTTTGAGGACTAAGATACTTCATCCCCAAAGCAAACAAAATGCCTAGGTATGAAATCATTTCCATGAAAATCAATCAATACATATAATGCATACAGGATCACACTGTGATTGGTAGATTCATGGATTATGGCCATTGGAAAAGGCCCTAATCTAGTGGATTAATACCAAACAAAAGCTGAAAGGGCATATAGATAAAAAATTAGGGTCGAAAGGGTTTTTAAATCCATTTTCACCTACTTGGAAGACAAAGAGTGAGTTTTTCAAAACAACCCTTCTTTCTTTAACTCAATCGGACTCTATCTTCGATTTTGGATGAAGAATTTCAGCCTAGACAAGGAGGATTTTACCTACACTCCCATATGGATATGACACTATTCATTGCTGCAGGAGTTTTGGGATGAGGAAACCCTGGAGGGTATAGGAAATATCCTAGGATCCTTTGTGAAAATCTCATAGGGGGCCAAGAAAGGTAGATATACATGCTTTACCTACATCTGCATATGCATGAATGTGTCATTTACAATTCTAGAATCAATATGTCTTAGTTATCAAGATTAAGAATGGATTCAAACCATTGATTATGAGCACATTCCATTCAGATTTTGTAAATGCCATTAACACGAGCACATTTTCAAACAATTCCCTCTCAATGGCCTGATAAAACTTGTCAAATTGGAGGGTAATACGGATTTGTAGGCATTCACTAAAGTGGTTAACAATAGAAGGTCAGGTTGGAAACCCATCATTCACAAACCCTCTAAAGGAGCATCCACTAGAAACAACTTCAATACTCTAAATCCAGAGGAAAATCCCTTGAAGAATGTTTACCTAGTAGAGGATCAAGGGAGTCCCTCAAAATAGCCTATGGCACCCCTAGAACAAAAAACCAAGAGGCCACCAAGAGGTGAAAAATGGAAGAAGAATGATAAGCAACAAAGGAAAAGAGGAAGTGATACATGTGGTAGATGATGATGAAATAATGGACTCTGAGGAGGGAGAGGACGTGGATATAGGGGAGCTGGATCTTCAAAGCATAGCTGAAGCCTACAATCTTAACGAAACACATTGTATGCTGACACAACAAATACATATCCTTAAAGAAGACCTTAGGAAAAGAAAGACCAAAATGTCTTCTTCACCTACTGGAAAAGGCTCTCCCTCTCCCCTGGACATCCAAAATTCCAAGCTCAAGGAGACAAAGAAACCATCCAAAGAGGAGAATAAACGAGAAAGGAAAAATAATTGACAATTACTTCAAGAAATTGGTGAGTAATTAGTTAATTTAGGGAAGTATGGCCTCATAACAGATAAGTTTCCTCTCAACCCCTCCCTTAGTTATCAATGAATATTCTCACATGGAACATAAGAGGGATAAAGGGTAAAATAAAACACAAGTTGTTGTTATTCAAAAAAATTAATGCAAAAACTTCAACTATTTGATGATACATGAAACTAAATGCTCAAGTGAAACTCTAAATAATCTTGCAACTTGCTATTGGAAAGGTTGCAAGACAGTAGTAATAGATTCCAAAGGAGTTGGAGGTGGCCTATCTATACTATGGAATCCAAGATATATAGTTATGGACAATTTCTTTGCAATGACAAACACTATCTTAGCGAGCTTTCAACTAATTGGCACTGACAAAACATGATATATCACCAATGTATATTGGTCTCAATGATTAGAGCATAAAATCTCTTTTCTAAGGAATATATTGGTGTTGCAAGAGATAGTAAGAGAAAAACATTGGATTATAGGAGGTGATTTCAATATCATTGTCTCACTGGAATAAAAGAGAGGAGGCATCTAATGCCTTGATGCAGATAGTGAGTGTCTCAAGAAGACTATTCATGCTCTCAAACTCATCGACATAGAAACAAGCAAAGGAATTCACACTTGGAAAAATAGTAAAGGTGTATCCCAACAAATTGCCTCTAGAATGGATAGATACCTAGTCTTGTAATCCATAATGAATTTAGGCTTTAATACAGAGGCCTCTACTCCACCCAAAACATGGTCTAATCATTGGCCAACTAATGTATACTTGAACACTGCAAAGCGACCACAACTACGCCCATACCACTTCAAAAAATTCTAGATAGGGAACCTATATTTCAAAGAGAATATTGCTAGATTGTGGTCTAAAGTAGTAGTGGATAGAGGCACACGAATGTACAGATTCTAATAGAAACTAAAAAACCTCAAAATACATCTCTGGTGCTATAGTAAAGCAATTTTTGGGGATATTTTGCAAGCCAAAAGAGGATTAGAAGACAAGATGACCTAGGTACAATAGAAAATCATTATTGAGGGGTGCCAAGAGCACCTCATTGAAATCAAATCATCACTCCAAAAAGAGTTGGATTGAATATATAAATAAGAATAAATCTTACAGAGGAAAAAATCCAAGGTGTAATGGCTAAAAGAAGGAGAAAGGAACTCTAAACTCTTCCATAATGAAATGATTCAACATCACAACCACAACAAAATCACTTCTCTTTAAGGAAATAATGGCCACAAATTAACTTAGCATGCTGCCATTGAGTATGAACTAATCACATTCTATCAAACTTTTCTTAGTGAGCCACAAAAGGATCACATGGAGACCATTCAAGAGATAATTCAACATATCCTGACTTTGGTAATTGACAAGAAAAATGACAGTCTAATGAGGGAAACCACTAAGGAGGAAGTTGAAAAGGAAGTATTGGAGATGTTGATGGTAAAGGCACCAAGGCCCGATGACCTCACCATTTATTTTCTTCATACATGTTGAGATATAGTCAAACAAGACATTTAGGAAATTATGGAGGACTCAAGGCACATAATCGGGGTCCTTCCTGCTCTAAATGCCACTTTCTTCACCCTCATCTTTAAGGAGGATAAAGCTGATGAGCCCAACAAGTTTCGTCCTATCTCCATATGTAATGTTATGTACAAAATTACTACCAAGGCGATGTCCAATTGTCTAAAACCTCTTATCTCCATGATTATATCCTTATAAAAGTTAGGCTATGTGTAGGGAAATAATATACTTGATGGCATTGTTATCCCCATTTCATGGGATAACTAAGGATATTATGTCTCGAATCCCTCAAGTTGCATATATGGAGTGTTGAGAGACTACATAACCAACAATATCCATTTGCACAAATGGAGACCCTTCTCACCACCACAGAGGTCATATATTTTTGGATGGCATCCACCACATCTGCTGGATTCCGAAAGGAAATGGGCCTTGATCCATGAGGTACAAGTCAAGTATTATGGTGAGTGTCATTTAAATATTTGAGGCATTTGAGTATGTTGTATCTATTTCATGACATATGCCTAGACGTTATGCCTTTTTCCATGTTTCACCTTGGTGGTTGACATTATGCCCTAGTAAGTGGTCTTCCCTGGGAATTGGTTTTGTACTAGGAACTCCCTTGAAGAGCCACCATACCGTTCCTGACCATACTTACCACTTTTCATCATTAAAACCCCCCATTTCCTTATCTCTTGGGATTTTAGGGTGTATTGAACCAAGAAGGGGTTGTCCCTCATTATATGGAAAGAAGGGGTTGAAGGCCCAAAGGGATTGTTGCTGGGTAAAATATAAAAGTATACATATAAACTTTCCATATGCTTCTCCCAGGGATCACCTAAGAAAGAAATGAAACACTTATCTGTAAGAAAAGGGGGACTGACAATAAATATGATTATTAATGCTTAAAAGGTTAGTTGGAGGATAGGAGGTATTATCATGAGCCAACCTATCATGATCATGGATATCTAGTGGTATGAAATTACCATCATTTGGTCACCAAGCCAGGGTAATGGCTCTCAGTTGCATGGTTGAGAGAAAGGGGGTCTCTTCACGAGCCAACCTTCTTATTTATGCTAGGTATTTGTGGGTGACACTGTCATTATCTGGACACCACACTAGGACAATGGCATTCAACTTGTCCTTAACTTATGAAAGAAAAAAATAATGGAAAAACGATGGGCTTGGAAAAATTTCATTGGAAACGAAGGTGCCACACACCCTCTACAAAGGCACCCATGAATGAGACACTACAACCCCTTGTATGTCATGAATCCCATGCCCAATGAGTCTTGATCCTTTATGACTTCATCAAATTTACATGGATTAGAGAGGGATCTCTTGGAAGCATTCCTTGACCCAGGGAAAGATCCACCCAATAGGATACCTTGTCAACCCTCCCATATCCAAGCTTGGCAAGTCGCATAATGTCTTTGAGAACTTACTTGTTTGACATGGTAATATTTGATACACATGCTTAGGTGGCTCATTTATTGATTTTATTCACTGATCATGATATTTTGACTTGATATCCTTGGAGGGTGTTTTTATTTGTCTTTGTAGGACCTAGTTGGTGGATAGTTTTGGAAGAACAAGCCTAGCTTGGTTTTCCATGGGGTTTGAAGCCCATAGGTTGGATGCCAAGGGAACGCATGTCAAATGTGAGAGATGAAACTTTGTAGGCCTAGAATACATTTGGGATGACATAACCTAGCCCTCATATGCCAAACGTTTTTACTAGGAGAGGCAAAACGTCACCTTTGGAGGCATGATGTCATCTAGGAGGGATAGGGTTTGGTGGTGAGGTTATCATTTATTGGCACAAGGATGTTTTGTGGAGAATGAGGCTTTGACCATGAAGAAAATGACTTGGATTATTGACACGTGGCTTTGGGAAGCCTAACAACAGTCCTCCAACACCAATGACTTTCTCCTAGTGTCAAAACGTCCCCTAAAGGGGTGACGTCACCTTAAGTTAGGGTTTTTTTTTGTGTAAAAGTAAATTTTAAGTGAGTTGTTAAATATTATTTTGTAAAAGGGGAAAGATTAGGGTTGTTGACCCCTAGTCTTGTGGTTTACCCTAATATTATGTAGACAAACTATTTTAGGGGGCTTTTGTATAAATAGAGATCATAAGATCTCATTTTGAAACATAGCTCTCCCATTTGGAGAAGCATTGGACTGAAATTTTTGCTCTCTTTGGCTAGTTCTCTCTCTTGTGATTTTGTTTATGCCTATGTTTTGGATTATTGGTTGATGGAAGTAATGTGCTAGCCTTGGAAGGCTATTCTCTAGCTATTGTGGTGGTTTGTCTTAGCTTTTTCCTTGAATTGGTAAGCTTTTTACATTGTGCTATCATTTTTTATTCAAGTCAAGGTTATTTTGCTATAGCTAGGTGGGAGGTACAAGGGAATACACCCACACCTTAGTCTCCGTCATTTTACGCTTACATGTTATTAGTTTAACAAGGGTTTGCTAAGAGAAGTATAAGGGAATACACCCTCTTAGCTCAAACCCTAGCTAGAGATACTTTCCTTGGGGAGTAAGAGGATTTACATTTCCAAGATGGTAGTACCTATAGATTTTTATTTGCTTGACTCCATTAACCCATTTTTTAAAGGGACTAGTCATTTACTTATTGCATTGGAGAAATAAATTGATGCCTTGGTAAACATGATTTTTTCAAGTTTTAAAGTTGTCTCTTTGGGGAAGTGTTCCTTGAGCCTTTGCCTCCCTTGTCTCATTGAGGCATCCCCTTTCAACCACAACTTCAAGCTGTTATTACAGAACTAACCTACAACCATTAGGGATGAAAAAAACTAACCCTCTAACCCCTAATAACTCCTAAACTAACCCTAGGACTTAGCCCTAATTTACCCTAACCTTCTACTAAACCTAGCACACCATGTTATCCCCATTTTGTGGGATAACTAAGGAGATTATGTCTCGAGGCCCTGAGGTTTCAGATATGGAGTGTCGAGAGACTACATGACAAGAAGTATATTTTTACACATATGGAGACCCTTCTCACCACTACAAAGGTTGTAGATTTTTAGATGGAATCCACCACACTATATGGCTTTCGAGAGACAATGGGCCTTGCTCCATGAGGTACAAGTCAAGTATTATGGTGAGTGTCATTTCAATATTTGAGGCATTTGAGTATGTTTTATATTAGACTGCTTTAAGTTTCATGACATATGTCTAAACGTTATTCCTTTTGCCCTGTTTCACCTTGGTGGTTGACAATGTTCCCTAGTAAGTGGTCTTCCTTGGGAATGGGTTTTCTACTAGGAACTCCCTTGAAGAGCCACCGTACCATTCCTGACCATACTTACCACTTTTCATCATTAAAACCCCCCATTTCCTTATCTCTTGGGATTTTAGGGTGTATTGAACCAAGAAGGGGTTGTCTGTCATTCTATGGAAAGAAGGGATTGAAGGCCTAGAGGGATTATTGTTGGGTAAAATACAAAATTCTACTTATAAACCTTCCAGATGATTCGCCCAAGGATCACCCAAGAAAGCAATGAAACACTTATCTATAATAAAAGGGGTTCCAACAAGAAATTTGATTATGAATGCTTAAAAGGTTAGTTGGAGGATAGGAGGTCTTATCAAGATCTGACCTATCATGATCATGGATATCTAGTGGTATTCAAATACCATCATCTAGTCACCAAGTAGGGTAATGGATCTCAGTTGCATGGTTGAGAGAAAGGGGGTCTCATCACGAGCCAACCATCTCATTTTTTCTAGGTATTTGTGGGTGACACTGTCATTATCTGGACACCACGCTAGGAAAATGGTCATCAACTTGTCCCTAATTTATGAAATAAAATAATAATGGAAAAAGGATGGGCTTGGAAAAATCTCATTGCAAATGAAGGTGCCACACAACCTCTACAAAGGCACCCATGAATGAGACACTACAACCCCTTGTATGTCATGAATCCCATGCCCAATGAGTCTTGATCCTTGACCACTTCATAAATTTTACATGGATTAGAGAGGGATATCTTGGAAACATTCCTTGACTTAGGGAAAGATCCACCCAATAGGACACCTTGCCAACCCTCCCATATCCAAGTGTGGCAAGTCGCATAATGTCTTTGAGCACTTACATTTTTGACATGGTAATCTTTGATACACATGCGTAGGTGGCTCATTTATTGATTTGATTTACTCATCATGATATTTTGACTTGATATCCTTGGAGGGTGTTCTTATTTGTCTTTATAGGACCTAGTTGGTGGACAATTTTGGAGAAACAAGCCAAGCTTGGGCTTCCATGGGGTTTGAAACCCACAGGTTGAATACCAAGGACTTGCATGCCGAATGTGAGAGATGAAACTTTGTAGGCATAAAAGACATTGTGGATTTCATAACCTATCCCTCACATGCCAAATTTGTTTCCTAGGAGAGGCAAAACATCACCTTTGGAGGCATGATTTCATCTAGCAGGGCTAGGGTTTGGTGGTGAGGTTATCATTCATTGGCACAAGGAATTTTTGAGAAGAATGCGGCTTTCAACACGAAGAAAATGACTTGGATTATTGACATGTGGCTTTGGGAAGCCTAACTAAAATCCTCCAACACCAATGACTTTCTCCTAGTGTCAAAACATCCCCTAAAGGGGTGATGTCACCTTAAGTTAGGGTTTCATTTTGTGTAAAAGTAAATTTTAACTGAATTGTTAAATATTATTTTGTAAAAGGGGCAAGATTAGGGTTGTTGACCCCTAGTATTGTAATTTACCCTAATATTATGTAGACAAAGTATTTTAGTGGCCTTTTGTATAAATAGAGATCATAAGATCTCATTTTAAAACATAACTCTCCCATTTGGAGAAGCATTGGTCTGCAATTTTTGCTTTCTTTGGCTAGTTTTCTCTCTTGTGCTTTTGTTTATGGATATGTTTTGGATTATTGGTTGATGGAAATGACATGCTAGCCTTGGAAGTCTATTCTCTAGCTATTATGGTGGTTTGTCTTAGATTTTTCCTTCAATTGGTAAGATTTTTACATTGTGCTACCATTTGTTATTCAAGTCAAGGTTATTTTCCTAGAGCTATGTGGGAAGTACAAGGGCATACACTGATGCATTAGTCTCCATCATTTTATGCTTACATGTTATTGGTTTAACAAGGGTTTGCTAAGAGAAGTATAAGTTACTATACCCTCTTATCTCAAACCCTAGCTAGAGATACTTTCCTTGGGGAGTAAGATGATTTACACTGCCAAGGTGGTAGTACCTCTAGCTCTTTCTTTGCTTGACTCCATTAACCCATTTTTTAAAGGAACTAGTCAATTACTTATTGCATTGGAGAAATAAATTGTTGCCTTGGTAAACATGATTTTTTCAAGTTTTAAAGTTGTCTCTTTGGGGAAGTGTTCCTTGATCCTTTGGCTCCCTTATCTCATTGAGGCGTACCCTTTCAACCACAACTTCTTGGTTCTATTACAAAACTAACCTACAACCATTAGGGATGAAAAAAACTAACCTTGTAACTCCTAATAACTCCTAAACTAACCCTAGGACTTAGCCCTAATTTACTCTAAACTTCTATTAAACCCAGTGCACCTTGTTATCCCCATTTTTTGGGATAACTAAGGATATTATGTCTCAAGACCCTTAGGTTTCAGATATGGAGTGTTGAGAGACTACATGACTAGAAGTATCCTTTTACACAGATGGAGACCATTCTCACCACCACAAAGGTCGTAGATTTTTAGATGGCATTCGCCACATCAGTTGGCTTCCGAGAGGCAATGGGCCTTGCTCCATGAGGTACAGGTCAAGTATTATGGTGAGTGTCATTTCAATATTTGAGCCATTTGAGTATGTTGTATCTTAGACTGCTTTAGATTTCATGAAATATGCTTGTATATTATGCCTTTTTCCCTGCTTCACCTTGGTGGTTGACAATATGCCCTAGTAAGTGGTTTTCCTTGGGGATGAGTTTTCTACTAGGAACTCCCTTGAAGAGACATTGTACTATTCCCAACCATAATTACCACTTTCCAACACTATTTCCCTCCATTTCCTTATCTCTTGGGATTTTAGGGTGTATTGACCCAAGAAGGGGTTGCCCCTCATTCTATTGGAAGATGAGGTTGAAGGACCAGATGGATTTTTGTTGGGTAAAAGATAAAATCCTATGGACAAAACTTCTAGATGCTTCACCCAAGGATTACCCAAGAAAGAAATGAAACACTTATCTTTGAGAAAAGAGGGACCTAAAAGCAATATGATTATGAATTCTTAAAAGGTTAGTTGGAGGATAGGAGGTCTAATCAAGAGCTGACCTATCATGTTCATGGATATTTAGTGGTATGAAATTACCATCATTGGGTCACCAATCTAGGGTAATGGCTCTCAGTTGTATGGCTAAGAGAAAGGGGGTCTCATCACGAGCTAGCCTTCTCATTTGCACTAGGTATTTGTGGGTGAGACTGTCATTATCTGGACACCATGCTAGGGAAGTGGCTTTCAACTTGTCCTTAAATTATGAAATAAATAAAGAATAGAAAACGATAGGCTTGGAAAAATTTCATTGCAAATGAAGGTACCACACACCCTCTACAAAGGCACCCATGAATGAGACACTACAACCCCTTGCATGTCATGAAACCCATGCCCATTGAGTCTTGACCCTTAACCACTTCACCCACTTTAAATGGCTTAGAGAGGGATCTCTTGGAAACTCTCCTTGACCTAGGGTGAGATCTACCCAACAAGACACCTCGTCAAGACTCACGTATTCAAGCTTGACAAGTCATATAATGTCTTTGAGCACTTAATTGTTTGACATGGTAATATTTGATGCACATTCTTAGGTGGCTCATTTATTGATTTGATTTACTTATCATGATGTTATGACTTGAGATCCTTGGAGGGCAGGCTTACTTCTCTTTGCAAGACCTAGTTGGTGGACAATTTTGGAGGAATAAGCCTAGCTTAGGCTTCCATGGGGATTGAATCCCATAGGTGGATGCCAAGGGCATGGATGCCGAATGAGAGAGATGAAACCTCGAAGGCCTACAAGATGACTTGGATGACATAACCTATCTCCCACATGCCAAACATTTTTCCTAGGAGAGGCAAAACATCACTTTTAGAGGCATGACGTCACCTAGGGGAGTTAGGGTTTGGTGGTGAGGTTGATATGAATTGGAACAAGGACATTTTGAGGAATTTGAGGCTTTCACCATGAAGGATGTAACTTGGATTCTTGAAATGTGGATTTGGGAAGCTTTCCTACACTCCTCCATCCACAACGACTTGCTCCTAGTGCCAAAACGTTCCCTAAAGGGGTGACGTCTTTCTAAATTATCGTTTCTTTTTGTGTAAAAGTAAAATTTAACTGAATTTTTTAATATTACTTTGTAAAAGGGGCAATATTAGGGTTGTTGAATCCTAGTCTTATGGTTTACCCTAATATTATGTGGAAAAACTATCTTAGTGACATTTTGTATAGATAAGAGATCATAAGATCTCATTTTAAGATAACTCTCTCCCATTTGGAGAAGTATTGGGCGGAAATTTTTGCACTCTTTGGATATTTCTCTCTCTTGTGCTCTTGTTTATTTCTATTTCTTGGATATTTGGTTTATGGAAGTGATGCGCTAGCCTTGGAAGGCTTTTCTCTATCTTTTATGGTGGTTTGTGTTGAAGGAAAATCTCCTTGCGGACAGGTAGATCTCCTCTTGAGAGCTAGACTCTTAACTCTTAAGACAGAAGATGCTTAACATGGACACTGACTTCCTTTCAGATCTATACAAATTAATGCATGAGGAGGAAGGAGAAAAGAAGTACCTTTTATAGGCGTTTGTCCCTGCACGCTCCAAGTTGAGCTCCAATCTTTCGCTCCTTGATGAGCCCTGTAGACAAACAATAGTACAACCACTTCCTACTCTATTGATATTAGCTCAAAATAGATCTATCTATCAGAGATAAGTTTATGTGAAATTAAACACAAACTAGAAAGAAATAGGCCAAGCGTGTCATATTGATGAGAACAATGACAGAAGTAACTTACAATCGTAGATGCGAATGTGACAACTTCATCAAGTCCCCTTTATCTAACCCTTGCTAAAAATATCCACGATCCGGATGAAAACAACTTTACTAATTACTTTCCTCTAGTTCACTTTATGTTTCCTATGAGATCATAGGTTTCATGCTTCCAATTCTTCCTCTTTTCCATCATGATAGTGCCTTCTTATATAGGTTCAGAGAGGCCTAACCTCTTGAGGTATCTTTCGGGTAAGTTGAGGAATTCCCTCCTTAATTCAGGGATCTTCTCCTAAGATCATGGTTGAACCGGGAATTCGAATGTAACTGCCTTCCAAGATTGAAAGATCTTCCCCTTATTCTCCTCAACAGGTCAACTACTGCCCAGATTAGACAACACTCCCTCAAAAGGGGCATCAGAGTGCTATAGCGCTCCCTAATAGGCCTTAGGGGGGCGCCAGCGCTCTAAAAGCCCATAGCGCTCCCTCAGAAGAGTTGTTTGGTGTTATAATGCTTGGGAGCGCCAGCGCTCCTAAGGGTAATATAGGGGAGTGCTCTCTCCCAAAACCTTAGATTGAATGCTTCTTTCAGGTGGCAAGAGGTCCTTAACTTTAGTTAGCCATTCCTCTTCCTTCAAATCAAGTGTTTGAGGCATTTTAAGTGTCTCCTTAGTGTCGTCATCATGGAAGTATGCTTTGCTTGATACTTGCGACACTTATCAAAGCGAGTAATGTTGATGTGTAAGAGATTTCCCCCCAAAGTATGAAGTTAGAAGATGAGAACTGATAACTGAAATGCTTTGTAGACTTTCAAGCAAGGGTATAGACTCAGAGAACTTGACAGAAGATGCAAACAAACATCCAACAAATATCATGACATGTTTCAAGCCCAAGGCAGGCATACCTATGCTTAGGTGACCAAGACTTGCAAGATATGTCTGCCATAAAATACACTGCCAATCCATAATTTTATTGATAAAAAGGTATAGCCACTGAGGATACAGTGTGGATCTATACTCTGATGGCCTAAACTGATCGTAGCCATGAAGAATACACAGTGGATCTACGAGATGACAAGACATAGCCATGACCAATACAAAGTGGATCTGTGTAACAGTATATGTGTCATTGTTCAAGAGAAACTCCTTCACAACCTGGGCAAAGTACATATAAAAGTGATCACTCAACCCAGGGTATTCTTACCGATCCCGATGTAGTATGAATCTAACCATGTGAATAGATGTCCTGATGTCGAACATGGAAGAAACCACTTGATTACCGGTCAATGATGTAAACCGTTAACAAGCACAAGGGAGGTCACCATTAATGTCAGTGATTCCCAAGGTATCCTAGTACATTCCAACGAATGTGAATGGATGAGCTGGAGTCGAACATCCGATCAGAGGTCAGTGATGTAAACCCACTGTTGGATGTGAGGAGGCCTGCCATTGAGGCATGTAGGTCCCAAAGTACTAACTGGTTTCTAAGTCTAATTCCTGGATAATGTGTTGAAGTCAACATGAATAGGATTGTCGAAGGAGGGCCTTGATGTATCCCCCATCAACGACACAAAACAGACACAGAGATGTAATTGGTAGATCAAATGAACATGGACTGACACGGGTATTGAGACAAGATATTTTTGATGGATGACTCTCGAGGCAGATACTTCCCTTGAACATTGAGGCACAACAACAGAAACATGACATGGACCAAAACTTGATGATGCAGTGGATGTTGTGACTTACGACAGGGGACCCAAAAGAGTGAAAGAAACTCAAAGGATTGGTTCAGTGCAAAGGTTCAGTGCATTAAAATGCATGCAAAAGACAAAGTGCCGTGTTCAAGGTCGACTCTAAGAATTACTTGGTAATGTTCTCAAGAGACTGCTTGGCTTGCTTCTTTCAAATTTTCCCCCATCTAGATAGACGAGTACCTCTTTTTAATTTAATGAGCTTGAGGAGGGTAACATATGCTCGATATAACTCACCTTCGGTAAGTTCCTCTTCTTTTGTTTAACGAACTGGAAGAAGTAAGGGTCCGGTCCCGTATGGGCCTGTTGATGTTTGTTTTAGCGAGTCCAAAGACAAAAAAATCGAAGGTTTTTCATGATTATAGAGTCTAGAAAAACACTTAAAAGAGAACTCGCTCAGTTCCTTTTTTGTACAGTTAGTCTCACGAGGCCGAAAAAGAGATAAACTACCACTCGAAAGACACCCTTTCAAACCTTTTAACGAGTGTGAAAGGAAGCAAGATCACTCGACAATCTTTTCATATTTAGAGAGTCTGAAAAGAGTTTAAAGATGACTCCAGGGGGTTCCTTTTTCGTGTGTCCATACGGGTCCGAAAAAGAGATAAAAGTCTACCCGGTGCATTCTTATATTCTCGAGCTTGAGAAC
>JASDQU010253118.1:0-16169 GCA_032191745.1 Picea mariana
AACATTCGCAAGATACCGCGCGCAGTAACTAAAGAGCACGCAACCTTGAGGTCAGCAGATACTGCACGCAGTAACTAAGGTGCACGCAATATTAAGGTCAACGAATCTTTATGTATATGATATGTATTATAGGCTAGTGAGCTAGTATTATAAGATGGGATGCTTATGTTTTGGTATTAGGCTGGAACGCCTAGATGTCAAGGGCTAATGCGCCTACTTTGTACATGACTCATGATACAGACTGACCATGATAAAAGAGATGGGGGATTATACTTCACCACATGGGGAAAGGGAGGGCCAAAATTCAAGGGAATATTATATCAATATTCCTAAAACATAAAGTATGGATAATTATTTTACCCTACATTCTAAAGTTGGAGACAAGTGGACCAAAGTAACTTCTGATATGACAAGTGTTAAGTTGGGGACATGCATTCATATCATGAGGGGGGACTTAGCTCATTTGGGGGAGCCCGACCATTATTCTCACCATCACTTTTCATGTAGAGTTCACAATGATTCTTGTACACACTCAATTATCCAGTCAATGATTCCATGACCATTTTCACTCATGCATTCTGTTATCCTAGAGACAGCCTTTTCACCATTCCAGGACCTGTTCCCATAACCTATTGGTTGGTGTACCTGGTTAGTTTGGAGAAGAATTGAAGAAGCGGGTTTTTAGGCCCGTGAGAAAATCTTTGAGTGAGAGAATTGTTGGGGATTGATTCCCGAAGGTGATAAACTACATCTACAACACTCAGAAACTTTCGGTCCATCATGTTGCTGGATCCCTGGAAGGGAAGTGGGGCAGCCGAGGGACTATTGAGAAAAGAAGGGGAACACTTCCTTGGGTGGGACTGACATGTGGGGAATGAGAGTCTATAGGATGTTATTTGAGTGAGCACCCTTTTTGGTTGGTGTACCTGGTTAGCTTGGAGAAGGATTGAAGAAGAAAGTTGTCAGGCCCTTGAGCAGTTCTTTGAGTGGGAGAATTGTTGGGGATTGATTCCTGAAGGTGATAAACTGCAACTACAATGCTCTGAGACTTCTAGTCCGGCTTGCTGCTAAAGCCCTGGAAGGGAAGTGGGGTAGTCGAGGAACTATTGAGTAGAGAAGGGGAATATTTCCTTGGGTGGGACAGGCATGTGGGGAATGAGAGGCTGTAGGTTGTTAGTTGAGTGAGCAAGTGAGACAGAGTCTTTCCTGTTGTCCTTGATCCTTAGCCTAGATAGAAACCCTTTACCCTGGGTGGAGTTCAATCCTAGCTCAGGGGTGACTCACTGTTGAGAGTGATGAACAATGTATTCTATGGCTGGGAGGTTCGTGGACAGTTTGTACGCAATTGGTGACATTATTTTTAAGATAAGTACCAATTGTATGATAAAATGATATGCTTCTTTGTTATTTACATGCCTGTGTTATGATTTTATCATATATGTGATTATGATTGCTTGTGTGCTTATGGGTAGTTTCCTATAAATGATGCATATCTGTAGTTACTGTTATTTCAATATAAAAGTCGTATGTTACAGAAAGAAAATTGTTGTTTATCTTTAAAGATTCCACAAGAATGTTGTATGTATATGTTTTAGTTGCATGCAGTTTAAAGAGTAAATATAGGTGGCATAGCTCAGTTGATTACTTGGAATGTTACCGAATGGTGTCGGAGCATGAGTGGTTGCTTTGGAGTGGCACACTCCGGCCTGTGGTTGGCCGGGGGAATGTTACAAATTGGTATCAGAGCTTTAGTTCAAAACTGAGCTTGGATAGGCCATAGGGGGTGCAATTGAAGTGAATATTCACAGAAAAGTAACTTCGAAGTGACCAGAATTGGAGTCACAGAGTGTCCATGCAAAAGGTTGGCATACTGGAGTGCATGGTAAATTTGGCACCGCGTGGGAAAACGTTGGCATGCCAGTGTGCGCGGTAAATTGTGGTGCCATGCAAAAGATTATTATGTGTAGATGCAGGCGCTGAAATCAAGGATGATTTTAGGGGCTAAATTTAGCTCATGGGCTAATTTTCCATGGTTTTTCCAAAAATGAGATTCGTTATTTTAAAAATGATTCACCCAAATTATATAGGATAAAATTATTTTACCTCAAAAATCGCCAAAATTTTATAAAAACTATATAAAATCCTTAGAAATTTGAATATTTTTACAAAAATATTGCCAAACATTTATAGTTGGCATATGAAGGATTAGTAAGATTCGCCAAGGTTTCTACATTTTAAAATAAATTTCCATCCTTAAAATCATCCCTGGCTGAAATTAGCCTTGTGCAGTGAGAATACACATAGTAAAGTGCACACGGGGTGAACAAGTATTACTTAAGGCAGAGGAGTTTGGCTGGTATGCGCATAAGCATGAGTATATGTTGTGATGCGACAATGTATTATGTAGTGTGCGTAGACAATTGGGCGTGATGGAATATGTTGAAATTGACATGGTGCATGCATAGGACGAAAATGCATGTGGAATATCGGTGCACAGTATAGAAACTGTGCGTAGTGGGTATTGGTGCACAATGCCAGAGTAGTGCACGTAAGTAGTCGGTACGACAAAGAAGAAATGCATAGTAAATTTAGGTGGGTAGAAAAGCATTTTACCTTGTGATATTGCTATGCACGTTAAATATAAATGAACAGGTCAAAGTTTAGTGCATGCGAAGTTGCTTGAAAGGTGATGAGTCTGAGTTTAAATTGCATAATAATAAAAGGAAAAAACACACACACACACACACACACAACCGCATCGATGCATTCATTAATTAAAAAGAATTTTGAACTTTAATTTCCTCCGATTTAGACAGATGAAAATAAAATATAAGATTACAAGAAAAACTTATTATAAAGAGAAAAAGATTCATAACATCACTAGATAGAAATTGTAATAAAACAGTCCAAAATCTTTTTTTGTATTTATATAATCGTAATAATTACAAAATTACAAAAAGGGGATGAAAACAGTTAGCCTATTCAAAAAGGGTCGTTTAAGAACATGCCTATCATCTATGGTACTCTTTACCTCCGCTACCGGCTGTTCAAATTTATCTAAGACATGCTTATCTTAGTTGAAGACTTACTTCAACTTAGCGATCTCCACCTTTAATGAAGAATCTAACCAGACTGGTTGATTCTCTCCAACATTTTCGACCGCTTCAGCCGTAGATTCCTCCTTCTTATGCCCCTTACTCCTTTTCTTATTAGCAGTTGACCTGTTGATGACTAAATCCTTTATAGTGGGATTCATCTTAGCTTCCAATCGCGAGTCTATAACCGGCTCTGTGTGGAACTTAGTTGCTAAAATGTGTGCAAGGACCCTTTCCTCCTTACTCGCAGGAAAGTCTAGTATGTTGCTTGAATAACCAGTCTCACTCGACTTAGCCTTGTCCATGTATCTCAGGTTGGGGATACCAAAATGTGTCTTTACAGAGAGAAGGAAGTTGAGCAGTTTGGATATTACTTCGGTTATGGATGTGCAAATATCTTCATACTTGGGGAGTGGTAATTATAGAACTCTATTTATGAAGCGCAGACGGATTATGTACCAGAGCGTTGCGTTGCCATGCTTGGCCAATCGATTTCTAATGATTATATTTTGAGTTCGTTACATGGTGGTGTTCAACCAACATCACATGGCTGCAAAGTACCGAACGAGTGAAGCAGGGTGATCTGACTAGCCATCGCCCACTCCATGAGTGGTGGATTTGACATGTTGAGACACGTGATATCGCATCTTGGTGAAAGTGGTTTCGGAAAACCACCTTCTTGCTCAAGTGTATCTTTGAAGGCACTGTGCGTCTGCGTTTTCCATACTTGGGTCTTATCTAGAATTGTCATGGTGATAACACCAGGAAACCAGGAGTGATAATTCTGATGTGTATATAGGATCAAAAGGTGCTTATTCTCATGAATTGTTGAAATTTAGCCTGATAATTTTCAATGGCTACACGTTTTGCAGAATTAACAACAACTCGATCAGATTAGACCAGTGCGGAGTCCATAAGAATGGAAGAAGCACAAAGGAATTACAGTCAGCAAAATGAGAGCAGAGGGGTGGATGTCCATTTGGGCATGGAATGAACGAACTCCAACGGACATGGAGAAGAAAGGAATGAAGAGATGAATATGGTTGAGACCATTAATAATTTGCAGAAGGATGTCCAAAGCCTTAAATTTGATAATGAAAGGATTATGAAAGCCAAAGAGCAACAAGATGACTTCAACATGAAGATATTGGAAGGTTTGAACAGAATAGAAAAGAAATTGGTTAAGGAGAGTGACTCAAGTAAATCTGAGAGTCACAAATCTTCAGAGGAGAAAGAAAAAGTAAAAAGTGCTAATAGACATCACCATCATTCCCAAAGGCATTCCAATAAGAGAGCAGGAAACAACTCAAGTCTATCCTCTGTCAGAAGGTATAAGATATCTGGGGTGGATGAGCTGCGAGGCGAAATGAAAAAAATCAAACCTCCTACATTTGATGGTGAGAACAAGAAGGATGAAGATGCAGAAACATGGTTGCTAGGAATGAGGAAGTATTTTCAATTTCATAATTATTCTTCTCATGCAGAAGGTAGAATTGCTATCTATCAACTCAAAGGAAAGGCCTCCATGTGGTGGGATCAACTTGTGCAGGTACAACACATTGTAGAGAAAAGTGTTACTTGGAGGGAATTCAAGAAGTATTTTGAGAAGAAGTACTTGACTAAGAGATACTATGACAATAAAATGAAAGATTTCTTTGAACTCAAGCTCGAAAGTACGACCATAGATGAATATGAGAGAAGGTTTTTGGAACTGCTAAAGTATGTCTCTTTGATTAAGGATGAGATAGTCAAGATTCAAAGGTATTTAAGTGGATTTTCATCGTTCATCAGTGACAAAATATAGTATGATGATCCCAAGACATTAGAAGAGACCATAAGGAGAGATAAATTCTTATATGATCAGATGAAAGCAAGGCTATCTTTCCAAAAGGCTTGGGAATACTATAAGAAATTCAATATGGATCAGAGGAAGAAGGGAGCTAAGCCACCATTCTTCATAAATAATCTACAATGGTAGAAAATGCATAAAGAAACCAGAGTGAGTTACACAGGGAGTCAAGGGCCAAGACAACCACCTATGCAATGTTGGGGTTGTAAAGGAGACCATAGGTTCAGAGATTGTCCTCACAGAGGTGAAAAAAGTAGGGTTGTTCACAATGTACAATGAGCTGAGATAGTAGAGGACATGGGAAGATATGTTCCAAGGATTTATGCAGCCCTGGACAACAAGCAAGCAAAGTATCAGTCCCACATGATTGAAGTGGAAGGTATGATCAACAACCAAACCCTTGCTATTTTAATTGATTTAGGATATAGTCATAGTTATGTAGACCCTAAGATGGTGGAAAGTTTGAAATTGCCAAGAAGCAAGCATGGGAAATCCTGGTTGGTGCAACTGGCTATAGGAGCTAGAAGAAAAGTTAATGAGATGGTTAAGTCATGCCTCATAGACATGAATGGACTGAATACCAAGGTGGATTTAAACATCTTGCCTTTAGGTTCCTATGACTGTCTAATTGGGATGGATTGGTTGGACCAACATCACACTCTCTTAGATTGTCACAAAAAAGATTTTACTTGCCTGAATGAGTATTTTTCTTATATATTCCAAGTCAAAGGAAGAGCATGAACATCATTTGAGGATGGTGTTGCAAGTATTAAGGGAACATCAGTTATATGACAAATTGATCAAGTGCTCATTTTATCAAAAACAAATTCATTATTTAGGGCATATCATTTCAAAGGATGGGATAACAGTGTATCCTGAGAAGATAGAGGCCATTAGAGAATGGTCAGCACCGAAGAATGTGACAAAGGTGAGATCATTCATGGGTCTTGCAGGCTACTACAAAAGATTTATTGAAGGATTCTGAAAGATTGCACACCCAATCACTTCTTTGCAAAGAAAGGGAGTGAAGTTTCTGTGGACACTGGATTGTGAGAGAAGTTTCCAACACTTGAAACAATTATTGACAAGTGCTCCAATATTAAGGATCGAAGACCTAGAAGAAGACTTCATCATATGCATTGATCCATGTAATGAAGGACTTGGTGGAGTCCTCAGTCAAAATGGGTTTGTCATATGTTATGAATCAAGGAAGTTGAAGGATCATGAAAGAAACTATGCCACTCACAATTTGGAGTTGGTAGCCATAGTGCATGCCTTGAGGAAATGGAGAGACTACCTCATGGGAAAGAGGTTTGAGCTAAGAACATACCACAATGGTCTGAAATGTTTATTTGATTAACCAAATTTAAATGCTAGACAAAGAAGATGGTTAGAATTTCTAAGCGAATATGACTTTGATATAAAGAATATCAAGGGGAAGGAGAATAAAGTCGCTAATGCACTCAGCAGGAAGGTGCATGAGTTACATGCTACAACCATTAGCATGTACCAAACTGATGTTAAAAGAAACATTATGGAGGCTGCTAATGCAGATCTACAATACAGAGAATTGGTAGCAATGCTACAACAAGGTAAGATACTTCGGAAGGTGGATGATTATAAGTTGGGGATAGATGGAATATTGTTGCGCAAGAACAAGATTTTTGTTCCAAAAGTTCATGACTTGAAATGTATGATTTTGCATGAAATGCATAATGTTGCTTATGCAGGGCACCCTAGATATCAGAAAACTGTGGCAATGATCAAGAGCCATTACTTTTGTCTAGGTATGAAGAAAGAGATCGCCCAGTACATCGCTAGATGTATGGAATGCTAGAAAGTGAAAGCTGAGAATAGAAACCCAGGAGGGTTGTTGCAACCTTTAACCATTCCTGAATGGAAGTGGGAAGTGGTGACAATGGATTTTATTATGAGATTTCCTATAATAGGAAAGCTACATTATTTGATTATGGTGGTGGTGGACAAGCTTATGAAAGCTGCCCATTTTATTCCACTAAAAACTACTCACAAGGCAGCAGATGTCATTGATATTTTCATGAAGGAAGTGGCATGATTGCACGGAATTCCTAAAATGATTGTGTCTGAAAGAGACTCGAAATTCACCTCGAATTTCTAGAAAGGATTGTTCAAAGGATTCGGAATGAATCTGAACTTTAGTACAAATTATCATCCTAAGTCTGATGGATAGACAGAAAGAGTGAACAGGGTGATAGAAGATATAAAGAGAATGTATGTGATGGACAAACCATCAAAATGGGAAGACTACCTACACTTGGTAGAATTCGCGTACAACAATGGGTATCAGGCATCATTGAAGATGAGCCCATTTGAAGCACTTTACAACAGAAAGTGAAATTCTCTAGTGAGTTGGGATAATCCAGCTAATAGGACAATAGTCGGGCCAGAGTTGTTTTGGGATATGGAGGACTAGATGACAAAAATTAAGAAGAATTTAAAAGCTGCCCAAGAAAGACAGAAAAGTTATGCTGATAAGAATAGAACCCACAGAGAATTCAAAGAGGGTGATCATGTTTTCTTAAAAGTGAAAGCTAACAGGAGTTCCCTGAAGTTGGGAAGCTACACCAAGTTGGCAGCTAGATTTTGTGGGCCTTTTGAAATCCTGGAGAGGATTGGTCCAGTTGCTTATATGATTGCATTTCCTGCATCTATGTATGTTCATAATGTCTTCCATGTATCATTGCTAAATAAATATATACCCAATGCTAATCATGTTATTGATTGGAATGTGATTTAGGTGGAGCAAGAAGGTGCTTTTCAAGTGTATCCGGTGTGCATTTTGGACCAGAAAGTCAAGCAGCTTCGGAACTGAGCCATAGGGATTGTAAAGGTTCAATGGACCTAGTACGGTCCCAAGGATGCTACTTGGGAGCATGAAGATGAAATGCAGAAAGAATACCCACATCTTTTTGAAGCTTTTTTTGAAAAGTCTGATATATATGGGTGTATGATGCACTAAGGACAGTGCATAAATAAGGGGAGGGGATTGTAATATCCCTCGACCGAACCCAATTATAAATGTAATATAAATATAATTAAGCTAGTGAGTTGTTTTGATCTCATTTGGTAATGCACATCATGTGGCATAGTGTGCGCATGAACTGCGTAGTAAAATGATGTAATATGTACATCGCAAGATACCGCGCATACTAACTAAAGAGCGTGCAACCTTGATGACAATGGATATCGCATGCAGTAACTAAAGTGTGCGCAATATTAAGGTCAATGAACCTTTATGTATATGATATGCATTATAGGTTGGTGAGAAAGCATTATAAGCTCGGATGCTTATGTTTTGGTATTAGGCTGGAACGCCTAGATGTCAAGGGCCAATGCGCCTACTTTGTACATGAATCTTGATTAATATAAAATACATCGTTGCGCCCAGAACGACCACGATAAAAGAGATGGGGGACTAAACTTCACCAGATAGGGAAAGGGAGGGTCAAACGTCAAGGGAATATTATATTAATATTCCTAAAATGTAAAGTATGGATAATTATTTTACCCTAAGTTCTAAAGTTGGAAACAAGTGGACCAAAGTAACTTCTGATATGACAAGTTTCAAGTTGGGGACATGCATTCATATCGTGGGGGAGGACTTATCTCATTTGGGGGAGCCCGACCATCATTCTCACCATCACTTTTCACGAAGAGTTCACAGTGATTCCTATACACACTCAGTTATCCAGTCAATGATTCCATGCACATTTTCACTCACACATTCTGTTATCTTGGAGACAGCCTTTTCACCATTTTGAAACCTATTCCAATAACCTTTTGGTTGGTGTACCTGGTTAGCTTGGAGAGGGATTGAAGAAGTGGGTTGTCAGGCCCATGAGAAGTTCTCTGAGAGAGAGAATTGTTGGGGATTGATTCCCGAAGGTGCTAAAATGCAGCTACAACGCTCTGAGACTTTTGGTCTAGCCTATTGCTAAAGCTCTGGAAGGGAAGTGGGGCATCCGAGAGACTGTTGAGAAGAGAAGGGGCACGCTTCCTTGGGTGGGACAAGCATGTGGGGAATGAGAGGTTGAAGGTTGTTAGTTGAGTGAGCACCCTTTTTGGTTGGTGTACCTGGTTAGCTTGGAGCAGGATTGAAGAAGCGTGCCATCAGGCCCGTGAGCAGTTCTTTGAGTGAGAGAATTGTTGGGGATTGATTCCTGAAGGTGCTAAAATGTAGCTACAATGATCTAAGACTTCTGGTCTAGCCTGTTGATGAAGCCCTGGAAGGGAAGTGGGGAAGCTGAGGGACTATTGAGCAGAGAAGGGGCACACTTCCTTGGGTAGGACATGCATGTGGGGAATGAGAGGTTGTAGGTTGTTAGTTGAGTGAGCACCTGAGATGGAGTCTTTCCTATTGTCCTTGAGCCTTAGCCTGGATAGGAACCCTTTACCTTGGGTGGAGTTCAGTCCCATCTCGGGGGTGACTCACTGTTGAGAGTGATGAACAGTGCAGTCTATGGCTGGGAGGTTCGTGGATGGTCTGTACGCAGTTGGTGATAGTCTTTCTAAGATAAGTACCAATTGTATGATAAAATGATATCCTTCTTTGTTATTTACATGCCTATGTTACGATTTTATCATATATGTGATTATGATTGCTTGTGTTCTTATGGGTAGTTTCCTGTAAATGATGCATATCTGTAGTTACTGTTATTTCAATATAAAATTCATATGTTATAGAAAGAAAATTGTTGTTTATCTTTAAATCTTTTGCAATAATGTTGTATGTATATGTTTTAGCTGCATGCAGTTTAAAGAGTAAATATAGGTGGCATAGCTCAATTGATTACTGGGAATGTTACCGACTTGTGTCAGAGCATGAGTTGTTTCTCTGGAGTGGCGTACTCTAGCCTGTGGTTGGCCGGGGGAACGTTACAGTTTGTTTCAAATTTTGCTGAGTTGGTGAAGTTTATCATAGCCATGTTGAGGAAAGGAAATCAAATGGACTTATGAATCTCGTAACTCTTTTGACCAAATAAAGAAGGTCTTGACTGAAGCACCTATGCTCATCATTCCTAACTACTCCAAGGAGTTTCTAATTTTCTCTTTTTCTTCATTTGACACAATAGCAACTATTTTATTGTAGAAAAATGTCAAAGGGTTAGAGCAGCCCATTTCCTTTTTCAGTAGGGAACTAAGAGATGCTGAAATAAAGTATGACATCATGGAAAATAAAGCCTATTTTTTAGTTAAATCTCTCAAAGCTTTTAGATTTTATTTCCTACATTCAAAAGTCATTGCATATGTCCCTTTAGCCTCTATGAAGGAGATCCTCATTCAACCTGACATAGACGAAATAAGGAGCAAGTGGATTGCCAAAATCCTTGAATTTGATCTTGAAATAAAGCCTACCAAATTGGTTAAAGGTCAAGGTTTAACTAGGTTGTTGGTTGAATCTAATTATAAATCATTGGGGGTCAATTTCATCAACAATTCTTCAGAGAATCAACAGATGAGTTCTTTGATGAATATCCTAAAGTCACACCACCGTTGGAAGGATGCACTTAGTACAAATACATTATATTTTTCCTATAGAATTTACAGCCGCATGATGGCATGGGAAAGAGCAAGGTAAAATATTTGAAGCTCAAATCAATTAAATATTGTCTAATTGATCAAGTTTTATATTGTAAAGACCCTTTAGGAGTGCTTTTGAGATGTCTAGACCCACATGAAGCCCAAATGATTATGTATGAATTTCATGATAGTTTATGTGGGGGACATCACTACTAGAGAACCACAGCCTACAAGATTCTTTGGGTTGGGTATTTTTGGCCTAGTCTCTTCACTAATGTCTGTACAAATACCAGGTCTTATGTCAAGTGTTAGAAATGCTCTGGAAAGCAACAACTCAAGTCTTTCCATTAAAGTCTGTGGTAGCTTTAGGACCCTTTCAGTAGTGGGGCCTAGATTTTATTGGGAAATGCATCCTACTTCAAGCGGTAATCATAGGTGGATATTGATTGCCACGGACTACTTTACTAAGTGGATAGAGGCCATCCCCACAAGATAATCATTAGTTTTCTTGAAGATATTATGGCAAGATTTGGTTGTCCAAACAAAATTGTCACTGATAATGTTGCAGCTTTCAAGGCTGAACCATTGATTAAGTTTTGTGAATAGTTTGGAATCACATTGATTCACTCTACTCCTTACTATCCCCAAGGGAATGGATTGGCAGAGTCCTCTAACAAGAACCTTATTAAGATCATTAAAATACTGTTAGAGGACAATAATAAGGCATGGGGTTCGAAGCTTAAATTTTCTTTATGGGATGACAGTGTGACAACAAATAGATATCTTGGTATCTCTCCTTTCCATCTTGTATATGGATTTGAAGCCATTTTTCCATCTCAACTTGCCTTACCTGTCACAAAATTCTTCCAAGACTATGAGGGAGAACCAAATGATATGATTAGGAGAATACAAAAGCTAGTAGAAGTGCAGCATATGAGGGAGAAACTAATGGACAAATCATATGATCATCAACAGAAGCTAAAGCGGGCCTTTGACAATAAGGTGAACAAAGAGGATTTCTAGCTGGGAGATCTAGTACTCAAGTGGGATGCACCTAAGCAAGATAAAGGAAAGCAAGATAAATTTGAGGCCTTGTGGATCGGCCCCTTAAAAATTTCTGATGTTTTTTCAAATAACACTTACAAGTTGTAGGATTTGGAGGATGTTGAAGTTTTTGATAGCCCTGTAACTGGGCATTTTCTGAAGAATTTTTTTACTTAATCCATGAGTGGCTTCCCATGTCATTGTAAATATCATTTTTATTTTGTTTTTGTTTTTTATAAGTCACTCCACAACCCAACACTAAGGCAATGAAGTTGCAAAAGGAGTTCTTAGAGCCTCACAAGGAGGTCTTTATCCCCCATGGAGCCTATGTGTTAACACATGAATTTTCCACCTGCTTCATAGGAATCAAGCAGTGACTGAGATTTACACTCAGGAGAATTATGGTGTAAATCATGTGGCATTCTACCCATGATTTCCACAGGAAGAATGAAAATGTTGAGGTCTGAACAGCTCAAGCACCCTCAAAATATGTCCCACTGCCGCTCCACATCACCCTGCCTCAGCACATTTTTCTCTTGCCACATCATCACATAGACATTCTGTAGCCCTATGGTGCTAAAATATTGTCTAAAGCACATACGTTATCAGCCTGCCACCTGCAACACTCATATTGGTCACGGAGGAAGATCTACAGAGCCTCAAGGCATCGAGATTGACTCTCATAAGTCATGGGCACCGTCTGAAGCATTCATGGGTGTCAGGCCTCATCCTGATCTCGATGAAGCTAGTTATTGAATATTGGGGGCAACAATTGAGACCTCATGTCACCCTATAAATGGAAAGCGTTGTAGAGAGGAACCATGAAGGCACGCTGATGATCCAAAGCTTCCTTATGGGAAATTTTTCCTGTAAAGCCCATAACTGTGCCTGGCTTGCATTTGACATGAGAAAGCCTACACAATTTGACAGAGCAGACACCGACTGAAGGCTTTCAAGGAAGTGGTTTGATCACACTCCTGGTGGTTGCAATGTTTCTGGGTATTTATAAACATTTTTGATATTTTTTTAAGGTTGAATGGTTGAGCTAGGATCCCTGGTATTGTAATATTTTTATGAAGAACACTGGTTCTTTGTTTATGTATTTGATTTTGAGACATCTTGGTTAAGATAAGTTAGCTTTCTTGCTCCATCTTATTTTCCTCTGATACTGAGAGAGTTCATGATTGACTGATTCACATGGATTGTTGTGACTGTATTATGATGAATGTTTGATTATAGTGCTATCATAATTTCTTTCATTTTATTTGAGATTTAAATTTAAGAGGATATTGTGTTTAAGTTTTTTCTCCTTAGGCTGCTAGAAGACCTGATGTCCACAACATACCTCTACACTCTCGTCACCAAAGTCTTCCCTCTATTCACCCTTACTCCAACTTACTGACTGAAGTTGATTCCAGACCTCAATTGCTTATGCATGCTAGTCTAGATTTTTGAGTTAGAACGTTATTATTATTGAGTCCTCTCCATTTGATCACCTAAAACTCATTTACATTTACTGTATAAAATGATGGGTACTGGGCATACCTTCTATGCAATATGAAGGTAACTTCTAGTGATAACACTAAGAACTGTATATCGGTGCTTTGAGATTAGATAATTTCTCTTACCTTTCATCACTTATCCTTGTTTCTGTCTTTCATCCTTGTGTATCTGTTATTGTCCCTCAGCCATGCATTTTATTGAATTAAAAATTGGGACTACAACCCAATGCATGCGTTGGGCTATGGCGTTTTTACTGAAACTTGAAAATGCAACTAAACACCCAGTGCCTTTTTTGGGCTATGGAATCTCTTATTCCAACAATATATTGAAAACCAACATACTGAAAAACAATCTGCAAACTAAAAATTAAATTATCGAACTACGAGCTTATTCTCCTACTACCTATTCTATTCAGTTGAAAACCAACACAATCATGAGTAATTCCACTTCCAATGAAACCAAGAAAACATTTGACTAAGAATTGTGAATATGTGTAGGTCATTGTTTAGAATAATCCAAAGAGGATATATCAAACGCGACAAAAAGTTGGTAGGCATCTGGTACTTACAGTTGCAAATGGCGATCATGGTAAAACTTTCAACCTTTGGGATTCTGGAAAAATAAGAATCCATCCATCTCGCTATTGGATATTGAAACTCATGAAAATCCTCCAACTGGTTGAGAGGAAATTTTTTTTGTTGTGTGAGATATGTATTATAAACAAGAATGAGTTTCTCCTGTCCTCGTTGAAACAACTCATGGAATTCATATGATTCACAACCATAAAGAGTAGCAAGACGCCTCTAATACTACTCATCTTGTTTTTTGAAATGAATGGGTATGTCTCCTACATTGCTGGCTTGTCCTTGTTCTAGCTCCAAAATGTCATCTTCATACTTATAGATTTCCTTTTGCTCAACAATTTTGGAAGGGAGGGGAAAAACATGCTCATGACCTTCAACATCACCTTCCTCATAGTTAATCAAATATTTATTAAAACATTGAACAACAGATGTATCATAACAACAAATGTCTGAGTCACCTAGAATAATGCAATATGTATCCAAAGCCTTGTTATCATCAATTTCATCATTAATGTAATTCCCAACATCATCCTATTGAATAAAAGGATCATAAGAAGACTCATATGTAAACGAATATTCCTCCACTTCCTCAATGGAAAATTCCCCTTTACTTTCATTACTATAAGAACTAATAAGTGATTGTCGAATATGAGATTCAAATTCTTCACAACAGTTCTCAAAAAGTAAATCAACTGGTAAAAACCTTTTACAATGCTTATTGAATGTAGCATGGAACTTTTCTAGGGAAGAGTTGATATCAGAGGGAAAGGATCGATACCACTCACAAGAATCTCCCTCTAATGAGTACATGAACATATTCATTAGTACATCGTCATGATGTATTCCCCATTGATTCATGAGATCATGAAATTCAAGCAAATGATCAACAAAGTTTTCATCTCTATGTTCTCTAAATCTAGGCAAAAAATCACCCCACTCTTCTATAGTAGGAACAACATTTGGAAAACCGGGAACAACAGAGAAATTTAAAGGAGAAAAACTCCGAGCCAAGATGGCTTCCATCTGAAACTATGACTTCCTAAAACTGTGGAGTCGCCACTGGATTCTTTAACCATGGAGTCGCCATGTGAATGATATGTAGTCTGAATGTGTCTGGTCTTTGTTGACCATCAAAGATCAGATCTTATCATTTTCATTCTCCCAAGAAAATATATTTCGTTACTCTGTTCCCCGAAAACAGTGCCAGAAGATGTTGGTCCTAAGGTCTGCACCTGACTGCTAAAGGGAAAATCTAGGCCACCTATTAGTTTAGAATGATTGATTCTTTAAATTTTTGTTGGTTGGTCATAGGGTTATTCTATCAAGACAAAGGCAAGGTTTGGTTGGCAGAATGATATGGATGAGGGCCCTCCTTGGTTGATGGCACACTAATGACAGACCAGTGAAATAATAGAAAAAAGAGAGAAAAAACAAACTACTCAATAAATAAATTGTTTCAAGAAATTCAATACTTAACATATCATTTAAAGACATCAAACATGTATCAAAACACAATAACTCCCGTAGGTTGTAGAAAACAAATCTTCACCAAAGCATTAGTTGTTTGACAGGTTGCATATCAGTAAAGATAAGTCATACAATAGCTGAAAGGAAATGAAATGTGTGTTGCACAAATAAAAAATTGTATTCAATATAAGAATCAAAATGCATGAAGAGTTGAACGAAACATTGTCATCAAGAGTATGTTCACCAGGTAGAGAGATTTATTCCATGCATAAAATGGGTCCAACCAATATATTGTGTTTCTATTCTTTCCTAAAAAAATCCTACCTTTACAATATCCAAAAACTAACTATTTAAAAGAGTTGCAGAGGCTCTCATCCTTAGGGGACCGAGACCTAAATTTAGGGAACTGCTCATAAATCAAATAATCACTTTTCTAAGACACTGGACTTAATCAGAAAGAGTGGTTCTTATCACACACAGAAGACTGCTCTTGCATCTAATCTAGGAAAATGCTGGACTTACTCAAATAAAACTACTATTGTCTCTATGATAGAACTGGTGCATGTGCTGGAGGAACTGAGTGGCTGAAAATAGGCCTCGGAGTGACAGAGAAGAGATTTTTTTGAACGACGACATGTCTGTGAGATGTTGGATGCCACTGGAGATAAACAACTGCATGAGCAAAGTTTGCTGAAGTGTTTTTGGAACTATCTACATCGACCTGTGATTGAGACTTAACTCTCTATCTATGCCTGAGCTTTCAGAAGTCCAACACACTCTGTATGACTTGTCAGCTACCATCTGTACCTGTGAAATAGCTTCGCTGGAATGGTTTTCAGGCCATCGAGCATGAGGGGGGATGTGGAGGTGAGCATCCAATTGAGAGATGGGATGAATGGACGTGAGGGTAGATGATGTGTGAAGACAAATGTCAAAGTGAGAGGAGGTGTAAATATGATGGAGATATCAAGAGTATGGATTTAGAAATGTGTAGTGCAGGATATAGGTGGCACGTAGGGAGAGGAGAAGTAGATGAGTTGGGAAGTGAGAGGAGAATAGGTGGTGAAA
>JASDQU010253120.1:3451-16207 GCA_032191745.1 Picea mariana
ATATATATATATATATATATATATATATATATATATATTGGTCAACTAGTGAATCCCCTATGATATTATTACATGTAAATTTAAGGAGAAATTATGGTGCAATAAAGAATTAGAAAATCATAGAAAATTAAGATAATACAAGAAGGTGATTAACCGTAATCTAGAATATCAAGAGTATCCCTTGGTTTTAACTAATGTGAAGAAGAAAATCAATATTGCTAAAATAAGAACAAACTCTCACAAGCTCCATAGTGAAACAAGGTGTTGAACTATTCCTAAAACACCGTGGGTTGAAAGAATTTGTCATCTTTGTGACACTAAGAGGGTTGAAGATGAAAAACACTTTTTCTTAGAATGTCTTGTGTACAGACACATTAAATATTAATTTCAAAATATTTGTTACAATACCAACCTTTCTAACCTTTTAACTTATCAAAACTATGATGAAGGAATGCTTCTTTGAAATCTGAAATCTTTTCGAGCACATAAATAAAATTTTAAATAAAACCATGTAATTCCTTACCTTCTTTTAAGGCCTGATAAACCAATACTAGTCTAATGTAAATATACATTAATAACCATCATTATCATTATAATCATTTTTTTTTATTAAAATACAAATATAAAATGAATACATGCAATGTACATTATTCCAATGGTTGATGTGGAAACTTAAAACCTCATAAAAAAAATCTTAAGTAACTATTATTAATTGGCATATATCCATCAAAACTTTGTTAATCAAGATAATTCTTGTTTAAAATATTGATAGTTGCGTGCAATGGTTGATGATGACTTCCATTAGTTTAGGGACTTCACCTTGAAAGAATCATTGATGCACATGTGAACAACTTCTATACCTTTGCATAAAAATATTATAAAATAATTACAAATTATAAATACAATAAATTCTTTTATAAGACAAGATAAAATAGAACATGCTACTAAATTGTGAATACCCATGTAATTGTTAAACGGTGACAACGAATTCCCAAGATTAGGATTTTTTAGATCCTATAATTCAGTGGTGGTTGTAACTAATGAGACAAAATTAGAGAGCACTTTCAATAGTCAGTTCTTCTATAACTGTGTGTTCTTATATATTCATTTTATGTCCATAGAGGTTGAGCGTGAGTGAGATGAATGGGTGAGCTATTGTAAATCTCCTTGATCTGAATAATAAGACAATTGATGCCTTCGCTTAGTGGATGTAGCCAAAATTTGGGGTGAACCACGTAAAATCTGAGTTTGTTAATTTGCATGATGGTTGATTGTCTTATGTGAATTGTGTATTCTGAATTTACAATTCTAACAAGTGGTATCAGAGCTCGGGGATAGTGATTTGGCTATGGAAAAATGATTTGATTTTCTAGAGAGAGACAGAGCTGTTGATTTGTTGGAGATGCCCATAGGAGTGTTGACTTTTGGATCAGCGTTGGGGGCTCTTCACGGAGGGAGCGTTATTTAGGGTGTACTTAACGTTCTTCACTTTTTTCTAATTCAACGTTGTCCTATCTACTTGAAGGGAGCATCGATGTAGTATGGTACGACTACTAATTGGTATGGTATGGTGCGAATACTAATTGGTATGGTGCGAATACTATCCATAAGGGAAATTAAAATATTGTTTTTGTTTTAAAGGTTGAATTTTTAGGATTTGGTAAAAGGTATAAAATATATATATTTTAAATATTTTTAAAAGCCTTTTCACCATTAAGTTTTGGGTTTAATATTTAAACATAAGGTTATTTCTCATATAAAAAGGGGCTTGGTTGTATAAGTAGTGGTTTGTTGAGTTTCTTCTTCTGCTAATGGAAAAAACTCAGAGTGCTAAATTCGAAATCGAGAAGTTCAATGGCAAGAATAATTTCGAGATCTGGAAGGTTAAGATGAACGTTTTGCTCATGCAACAAGGCATGGTGAAGGCACTTTTGGGAAAATCAAAGCAACCCGTGACCATAACAGATGAAGACTAGGATGAGATCGATGCGAGAGCACTAAGTGCCATATGCCTGTGTTTGGCCGAAAATGTTTTGCTCAATATTGTTGTGGAGAAGGCAGCAGTCGGTTTGTGGACGAAGCTGGAAAGATTGTATATGACGAAATCCTTGACAAACAGGATCTTCCTGAAAAAACAATTGTACAGTTTGTGCATGAAGGAAGGTGCGAAAATAGTTGATCATTTAAATACTTTTAATACCCGCTTAGTCCAGTTGACTAGCATGGGAGTGAAATTCAAATCTGAAGATAAGGCAATTACATTATTGTGTTCTTTTCCCACATCATGGGATCACTTTGTTACCTCTATTAGTTTCAGCACAAAAAAATTTATTGAGTTTGATGTTATTGTTGTAGCACTGTTATCTGAGGAAACAAAGAAGAAAACCAATTCAAAAACCTCTACATCTGAGGAGATGATGGTTAGAGGCATACTTAAAGAAAGAGGACAGGGTATTGAAGAAGGATATTCTTAGAAAGAAGGTATTGAATTTCATGAGATTTTTTCACCAGTTGTTAAGATTGTTTCAATTCGAAGTGTGTTAGCATTGGTTGCTTTACTTGATTTAGAGTTGGAGCAGCTAGATGTTAAGACTTCTTTCTTGCATGGATATTTGGATGAGGAGATCTACATGGAACAACCTGAAGGGTTAATTCAGAATCACAACAAGAAATTTGTTTGCAGGCTCAAGAAATCATTGTATGGTCTGAGGCAGTCACCCAGACAATGGTACAAGAAATTTGACTATTTCATGGTGAGCCAGAATTATACAAGGAGTGAGTATGATCATTGTGTCTACTTTAAGAAATTGAATAATGGCATATTCATTATCTTAGTATTGTATTTTGATGATATGCTTTTAGCAAGAAAAATCATAACTAAGATCAACAGGTTAAAGGCTCAGATGGCTAGGACGTTCAATATGAAAGATCTAGGAGCAACAAGGAATATTTTGGGCATGGAGATATTCAGAGACAGGAGGAATGGTAAGATTTGGTTGTCATAGCATAAGTATGTTGAGAAGATACTTTTGAGGTTTGGTATGAACGATGTGAAACCAGTTCCAGTCCCATTTTAAGGTTTCTGTTGAAATTACTAAGNATCTTTCTTCAAGTGATCATAAATATTATACAACATATGAACAACTTAAATAAAGAGCATCAATCACACATAAGATATACACAGAGACAAATTTTCACGAGGAAACCCATAAAGGGAGAAAACCTCTTCTTCTTCGAAATGATAGGCAATCTTTTTAAGTTCTGTACATCATCTATGTTTGAGCACCAACTCAAAGTGAGGCTACTACCTCTGTTTTACAAGCCTCAACTTGTTGAGAGAACCAACTCTCTAGTTTCTCTAGCACCAACTAGAAGGAAGCACCAACTCCCTAAATGTTCTAGCACCAACTGGATGGAAGCACCAACTTCTAGTTACACAGGCTCCAACTTGTATAACAGAGAACACTTGTTCTCCCTTGCACCACCCTACCACCCTGGTTTCTCTGACTGCAATCAGATGGAAGCTACAACTTCCTGTGTTCAAGAATCCACTTGATCTTCTGAGGACAACAATCCTCCCTAGCACCTCCCTACCACCCTTATTACAAATAAATGATTGAATAACCAATACATAGCTAAATCAATTCTTACCACTTCTTCATTGTTCTGCAGTTCTTCTCTGCTACTCTATTCTTCTACTCCGCTCATATTTTGCTTGACTTGCTGTCTTTGTCTATCTGTTCTTTCTGTGTCCTTTTGATGCTCTTTGACATATGCACATTCTGCTCTCTTCACATTTTCTCTTCTGTTCAGCTTCTGTTCCTTATTTCTGAGTTTTTCTTCAGACTACACATACTGTAATTTTATCTTTCTACAGTTCAATTCATTTTTTTTAGTCAGAACAGCCAACCACATACCATCTCTGAGTTTTTCTTTTATGCACTACTACAACAATAGTTACACCTTGAATCTTCCTGGGCAAGAAGACGTCTCAGTAACTGAAACGCCAACAGATCAAGAATCATGGATCAATTTTGCTAACTGATTCGTAACTGATCAATTAACTGTGAGGTAAAACAATAGCCCTCCAATCAGACTTAAATTCACCTACACCGTTTGATTGGATCTGTAGGATCTTGCGTTTATTTCGCATTTCGGCATTTCAGAATTTCGGCATTCCAGTGGTAAAGTTTTCTTGATGCTCCATCTTGCGGTCCCCGAAAGTCCGAAACACAAAGAGCTTAGCTGGACTAGCTCCTTCCTCTCACATGATCACTAATGATGACCACAGCCTACATCAAAAGGTGTTTTGCATTTCAGCATTTCAACATTCCTTGTGATGAGATAACTTTACGCTCCATGTCGCGATCCCTGAAATGGAGCCAGATCAACGGTCCACAATACTTCATAATCTGATCCCTTCATTTCTTAATCAAACGGCTAACGGGATTTCGGTGTTTTTCCCTTCGAGTCATCATGACTCCATCATTATAAAATTCATGATCAAAAAATCTCTGAAATGATCGGAAAGTTCACATAGCCTGCTGAGATGGACGGTTGACGGGATTTCGGAGTTTTGCCTTTCGGTGTTTCGGCATTTTTGTTGTTAGTATCTTTGACATTTCCAATTCCCGGTATCTGAAACTCTGAATTTGAGTTTGACGTTTCACATTTCTCAATTTTGGCATTCCTATCGTTAAGTGTTCTTGACAACTCCAAGTCCCAGTATCTGGAACTTCAAAATGGAGTTTACGTCGGGGTTTCACATTTTGTGATTTTGGCCTTCTTATTGTTAAGTGTTCTTGACAAATCCAAGTCCTGGTATCCGGAACTCTGAAATGGAGTTTACGTCGGGGTTTCGCATTTCGCGATTTCGGCCTTTTTATTTTTAAGTGTTCTTGACAACTCCAAGTCCCGGTATCCGAAACTTCGAAATGGAGTTTACGTTGGGGTTTCGCATTTTGCGATTTCAGCATTCTTATTGTTAAGTGTTTCGACACTTGACTCCTCCATCTCGCGGTATCCAAAATTCCGATTTCCCAGTTTGCAAAACTCTGAAATGGAGTGTGCCTGTCTCGGGATTTTCTTCCATGCGATCATAGTTGCGTTGCTGGTCTTGCTGCCACTTTTTCTTGTTCATCATCATCGGGTTGAGCTTGCCATCAATGACAAACAAAAACTTTGTGTTCTGTCTGTTGTTCTTCATCGTCGGGTTGAGCTTTTTGTCCGTAATAAAATATGCCAACAGTTTCTTCAAGTTTATGTTCTAGTACAAAAGAAGAAAATGAATATATGTCTTGAATACCATATGCTAATGCAGTAGGAATTCTAATGTATGCGATGGTTAGTACAAGGCCAGACATTTCACATGCAGTTGGGGTTGTCAGCGGGTATATGGCAAATCCAAGTAAAGAGCACTGGGCAACAGTGAAATGGGTGCTGCAGTATCTGAGGGGCAGAAGTGATTGTTGTATCACTTATAATAGTGGTTGTGAATTAGTCTGTTTATATGTTGATTCTAATTTTGTAGGTGATTTGGACAAAAGAAGGTAGACTTCAAGGTATGTCTTTACTCTTGCAGGTGGAGCTATTAGTTGGATGTCAAAGCTACATAACATTGTTTCTTTATCCACTATAGAAGCAGAATACGTAGCTGCTTCACATGTTTGCAAAGAGGCAGTTTGGTTGAAAGGTTTGTTTGGTGAGTTTGGAAGGATGTAGGACAAAGTAAAGTTACTTTGTGATAGTCAAAGTGCTATTCACTTGGCTAAGAATCCATCCTACCATAGTAAAACAAAACATATACCTATCAAGTACCATTTTGTAAGACAGTTCATCGATAAACATGAAGTCTCTCTTGAGAAAGTGCATACAAAAGAGAACTGTGTAGACATGTTCACAAAACCAGTACTGTTAGAGAAGCTACGATGGTGCTTGGCTTCTCTTGGCTTGCAAAAAAGGTGATGAACAAAGAAGGAGCAAGGTATCAGGTTAATTGTTGTCAAGGTGGATATTGTTAAACAGTGACAATGAATTCCCAAGATTAGGATTTTTTAGATCCTATAATTCAGTGGTGGTTGTAACTAATGAGACAAAATTAGAGAGCGCTTTCAATAGTCAGTTCTTCTATAACTGTGTATTCTTATATATTCATTTTATGCTCGTAGAGGCTGAGCATGAGTGAGATGAATGGGTGAGCTACCGTAAATATCCTTGATCTGAATAATAATACAACCGATGCCTTCACTTGGTGGACGTAGCCCAAATCTGGGGTGAACCACATAAAATCTGAGTTTGTTAATCTGCATGATGGTTGATTGTCTTATGTGAATTGTGTATTACGAATTTACAATTCTAACAGTAACTGGTTTAATTGAATTTTCCAGATTTACTTTCTACTTTTAAATATTTGAAAACGAATATTATAGTGAAATAATCATAAATTGCTCGAAGTGATAGTAGCATCTTTGTTTTCTATTTTTCAGAGGTTCTAAACAAAAAAATTGTAGGTATTTAATCTTAGATTTCTATTTTTCAGAGGTTCTAAACCAAAAAATGTAGGTATCTAATCTTAGATTTTTATTTTTAGAAGTTCTAAACCAAAAATTGTAGTTAACTAATTTTAGATCGTTTGAATTAGTAGTAGTGTATTTGCAATTTATGTCAAATATTGTAGTGAAATAATCATAAATTAGGTTCTAAACCAAAAATCGTAGTTAGCTAATTTTAGATAGTTTTAATTAGTAGTAGTGTATTTGCAATTTATGTCAAATATTATAGTGAAACAATCATAAATTGATCGAAGTGATAGTAGCATCTTTTTTTTCTATTTTTCAGAGGTTCTAAACCAAAAATTGTAGTTAGCTAATCTTAGATCGTTTGAATTAGTAATAGTGTATTTGCAATTTTCCATAAATTATGTTGCCATCTTTTATAAGCGATTCAATTTTACAATTTTTTTAGTTAGTATTGATGGATGCACCAGTAAAGTATGTGTCATCATAATGTCAACAATATATACAACTTCTTGTTGTGAGTGGTGTAGTATAAGGAGTATCTAAAATCACTGTGCAAGGGTTTTGAAGGTCTTTCAATTGACTCAAAACCTTGAATTTTTGAAAAAATCCATGGGATAAAGTGGAACTTAAACTTTTTGTTTTGACAAATTTCAATAAGAATGAAATTTTCACGGCCATTTTGGATAATCCTCATCTTATGCAGTGGTGAGGCCACACCTCCTCACACTACCTATCTAATCCCATCCTCATCTTATGCAGTGGTGAGGCCACACCTCCTCACACTACCTATCTAATCAATTATAAAACTTCTTATAAATGACACATAATAAAAGTTTTCATACACTCAGTTAGTATATTGGTATAATAAACGTGAACATATTTTAATTTTAATTAATTAGTTATCTTTTAAAACTGTATTTAAAAATTAACACTAATCTCGGAATATAGTGTTATTAACTTATATAAAACATGGCAATCATTATCTCATAAATTCTTGTTCTTTTTAAAGCTAATTGGCACTCATGGTATCTTACATGGCAAACTGACTCAGTCAGGATGGCCAGGTGTATCCTATAGCTGGCCGATGGCCACGTATGAAGTAGGAACAGGGGGACGGAAACATGCCATCGGGGAAGAAGCGGTTCAGAACAAAGTTCACGCGCTGTACCTCTCTAAATTTTGTTTTATGTAGCCCAATTTTGGAGAGTAGATGCCAAGCGAAGCATGTTGCCAGATTAATTCGTCTTCCCTGTCCACAATGCAAATATGGGACGACTTGAGTGCAAAGATGTAGTTTGTCCAATGGATCACCATATCACCCTCCAAACCCAATTGGATAGGTTCCATCCACTCTTGGCTCAAGATGATGGTGCAGGTCGGGTCTGCAATCTGATTTAAATGAAAGGGATACAGAGGCTCAATCAGATTTGGAATGAGGATGTGTTTATCATCACTTCCCAGCTAGGGATCTACACTAATGCAAACTTGTTTCCCATTTCCAATACGTCAGGCTAGCCCGTCTCCTACCACCGCAAAAGAGTCAATTACAACCTTCCAAATGATTAAGCATGTAGTGATATTTTTTGGGGGATTTATGATCCAATATACAACAAAATTCGGCTGAAAGTACTTTTGAGTGACCACTTGTGTCCACAGACTATCTATTGATATTAGTCTCCATATAGATTTTTATACCAATGCTTTTGAAAAGAGGAAAATGTTTTTTAATCCCCATCCTCCAAGCGCTTTTGGGATTGGCAGTGACTCCCACTTTACCGAAAGAAAAACAAAATTTTCTTTAGAACCTACCCATAGGAATTTAAAATAGATTCTTCGAACTTTTTCTAGCACCCCTTTAGAAATCCATGTTAGAGCCATCCTATAGACGGGAATGGCCTCTAGAACCGATTTGACAAGCACCAACCTCCCTACTATAGAAAGCCTCCTGTAACTCCAAAATTTGAGCCTTTTCTCCAACTTTTCTAATAGCCATAACCAATCTGATTTAAAATAGCTATTCGATTTTAGTTGAAACCCAAAATATTTTAGTCCCAACTTAAGGTCTTTTACTTCATAGGGGAAGATATCCCGATATAAGGTCATCTCTGCCTCCTTCAGATTATTTATTGAGAGGGTGGAATTTCTTGAGTTTATTAGCATTCCTGTAGCTCTGCTAAAAGGTCCAATATCATGGAAATGTTCTCTGCGTCCCCTGAAATACCATTACATAATAACAAAACATCATCCACAAAAAGTAGATGTGTTAAGGATAAGACAAGGTATATTTCAATACCATGGCATAGCCCGTGAAATTTTGCATCCGCTAAAGCCTGACTGGGGCTCTCTGAAACTAGTAGAAAGAGGAGGGGTGACAATGGGCATCCTTGTCGTAGTCCTCTTTCCGCGTGGAAGAATAGGGAGGCTACTCCATTGATTAGAACTACAAAGGTTTTTGTGGATATGCAACTCATCACCCTATTTATGAAAGGAACTTCAAACCCCAAATGAGTAAGAAAAAATCTTATGTATATCTAACTTACTTGATCATAAGCCTTTGACAGATCTATCTTCACTATGACACCTTTTAGCTTCTTCATCTTGAGACTATGTAACCCATCTTTTGCCTCCCCAATAGCTTCGTGAATCTGTCTTCCTTCCAAAAACCCAAATTGTTCTTTAGAGATAACTATCGAGAGAATTGGCTTCAATCTTCTAGTAATCATCTTTTCCACCACTTTGCATATACTATTACATAGCGAGATGGGTATAAATTCCTCGAAATATCCAGGGGAGTCTGATTTTGGTATCAGAGCAATGAATATGGAGATTAGCGGGACATGCATGTGGCCAGTCAATGTGGCCAATTGAAACTCGCTTCCTCCACCACCTTTAGTAAGTCCAAGCCAATCAGATCATATAAACCTATGAAGAATTCAACCGACCGTCTGTCTGGTCCTGGGCTCTTGTCCTTCTGAAAACTCAACAGTACTTACTTTATCTCTTTTTTAGAAACTTCCTCCATGAGGGCTCAATTGTCTTCCTCATTTACAAATCTTGGAAAAAAAACATCCATTCTAACTACATCTGCTATAGTGGTTTGATTATTTTCCTTGAATAGGGATTTAAAGTGTCACTTCCCTAGCTTGGCTAAATATTCAAATGAGGTGACCACATTGCCATCATTGTCTAAAAGGCTCCATATGTTATTGGACATCTTCATTCCTTTGGAATAGGCCTAAAAAAATATTGTATTTTCATCACCATTTTCCAACTAGATAGCACAACTCTTGAGTCACCACTCTACTTTTCTAGTGTCCAATAGTTACATTTTCTTCTTTTCCAGCTGTAAGAGGTCCTCCTTGGATTCTAATGACAAATATCCCCCTTCCTTAGATTCATATATATTTTTTAGGGCTTCTTCTATGTTAAGTAATTCCTCTTCTTCTTGTTTCCTCTTGTGCATTGCCTAGGTAATTGTGCCCCTTTTAACCTTTTTAAGGTTTGTTGCAAACTGAACTTTCGTTGCCTCTCCTAATCCGGGATCATAGGGCTCCCAATTTTGTTTTACTACATCAATGAATTTTTTTTTCCTTTAACGAGGATGAGTTAAAATTAAATGGGATAGATGGTTTCTTCTTCTCCCCAACTGCTTCTAGTAGAATGGGGGAATGGTCTGATTTCCCTCCATTACCAACCCATTGTTTCACTTGGATTGGAAACTCCATGAGCTTGTCCAAGAAAAGGAATTGATCAAGTATTTTTGCAATGCTGTCAACACCCGCCCTCTTGTTTCTTTAGGTGGGTCTGAGCTTCTCCAGAGCCAAGTCAACTAATCCTTTTTCTTCTAAAGAATGATGGAAAAAATATGTGAGTGAATTGGGCCTCACTTTGAATCACCAAAATTTTGGTGCCCCCATCGAAAATTTTATCTCCCCACCCAAAATAAGAGCTTATGAATTCATGAAGGATTTGCTTAATAATGTTTCCCAGAAGCTGACTCGGTCCAGATAAGGGCCATATATGTTGATCACCAATAGTGTCATGCCTAGGTCCGTCGAGATAATATCTGCCCCCATGCCCAAGTCGAAACCCCATATGTTTACCACTTTGATTGATATGGGGTTCTAGCCCATGGCAAGGATTCCAGATCATCCGCAGGCATCCATGCTTGAGAATTTCCAATTTTTTAGTAGCTTCTCCAAAAGGGCGGTCACTTCTATACCCCCCCCCCAATGGTTTCTTGAAGAAGAATAATGTCTGACTGATTGATCTCAATCAACCTATTTAGGGAATATTTTTTAGACAGGCTCGCCACACCTATGCAATTCAAGGATAGGAGTTTCATGAGGAAACCTCTTCCCAGGGATGACAATTCTCTAAGTTCCCATTGAATAGATAATTGCTTTCCTATTTCCCTATCCACCATTTCCCTTTTCTAGGTCTTCAAAATGTTTGATTTTCTCTCTCTCCCCACACCCCCTAAGTTTGCTACTAGGTTGAGTCTCGGTCCTGCTACCCTCTGGTTAAGTGGTAAGGTAGATGATATGGTGTGGTTCCTCAACTGATAGGCTACTTCCTTTTCTTCCTAGTCAATTGATAATTCAAACTCTTTGATTGTCAAAGAGGTAGATGGGGGGGTTAGGAGCTAGACTAAAGAGAAGAGGGCCAAAGAAGTTTCCTAGCCAAGTGAAAGGGATGTAGATTCTTCCCCTGCCAGAAAGGAAATATTTTTGAGTTACCCCGACCAATTCTTCCCCAAAAGAGATAAGGAATTTATTAAAAAATTAATGGTGGGAGGTGGAATAGAAACCTTACCCAAAATTGAAGTATATCCTTGAATAACTTCCAAAGCTTGTGAACTTTCCACACATGTGTGCTTATGAGAATCCTCAGGATGAATTTGGTCCAGGATGTGCTCTATATTTTGAGAATCAGCAATGACCTCAACTGCATTGTTCCCTTGTACTAACATATTGGCGAAAACAGACTTATTTTTTCCTCCCTCTAACTACTCCAAGACCTCTTCTCTAGTCGGCACTAGTCTCTTCTGAGCAGTTTGCAACAAGGAATCCTCCATCCACCCTTGGAAGGGAAAATTGCACTGGTTTGCAATATGACCATGTTGATGGCATCTTCTGCATTGAAAAGGAACTCCTTCATAGTTCAGTTTCTCCTTGTGAGCCTTTCCACGAGAAAGTATCTCCAAATCTTCCACCAACCCTTCTCTAATTTCCAATGAAACAAGAATCCGAGTGACAACCATCTCATCCATTCCAAAAAAGACATGTTCATGTATAAGAAGGTACCGAGAGTATTCCCCAATTCTATTAAACTTTTCTTGGTCCAGAATTCCATCAGTAGACTGAGGAGACGAATCCAGATAGGGGCTACACCAACACGCTCCTTGCTTGCATAAAAAAGGGGGGACCATCATTTCAACACAAGTGGTGTGGAGTCTATACTCCAAGGCCTGATTAGATCTCACTCTGCTTCAGTTGCACTGCTGAATTTGAAGTAGAACCATCCTTGTGCTAGGGTTTGTACCGATGGAGCCATTCCTAGATGGGTAGACCATGCCTTATCCACCCATTCCTTCAGAAGCTTTACATTGAATATGTGTCCTCACGCCATTCCTACCACCATGGTATATTCCATTTTCATAACTTGGGGTTCTGAAATATCAATACCTAGGACAAGCCTTATCTCCCCCGTGGATTTGACACACTTATTTTTCCTCCTTCGTGTGGAATTTTTCTTTGACAAGGTCAAGGTTGATTTCCTTTTGAGCTCCAGCCTAACACCTCTAACTCCTTTTCCTATAGATATGTGCACCAAATCATTGTCTCCTAGAGGCCCTGTGCAAGGGGAGGGTGTAACCACCAATGAATCGATGAATCTTGTTGTTTCCAGTGAACCCCTTGTGTTTAAAGAGTTATCATGAGAAGCCTACTCCTAGTGTGAGGAAAAAACCAAACAAAAATAGCCTCCAAACAAGTCTTCGGCTAACAAAGACCCTAAGAACCCCAGATCTAGATCACTAGAAACTCGACGAAACATTGTGCCATAGTTTGGTGGGTTTTATGTCCAACACCACGAAGCCAGAGGAAAAAAATACTGCGGGGGACCAAGATACCCAAAACTGTAACCACCTTCCTCCGACCCATCTGGGCATGTGCTTTCAACTTCCAAACCAAACCCCAAACCCAAACCAAATGGGTTTGAAAAGAAGAATGTGCCA
>JASDQU010253124.1:4377-15062 GCA_032191745.1 Picea mariana
GGTTTAGGTCAAGGAGGTCATGGTTGATTTGGTGGTCAAGGTTGAGGATGACCATACTACTACAATTGCTGGAAATATGATCACATCAGTCTAGATTTCCCAATGGAACATAGAATCGACTTGAAATTCTGTAATATATGTGGTTTCGGTGACCACTCATTAGAAGAGTTTCCAATAGTACTCGACAAAATTATGACTATAAAAAATTTAAATATTCTACACGCAGTATCAAAAGAAGAAGTGTTGAATTCAAATAATTTAAATATCATCACAATATCTGGCGCATGAAGAGATATTAACAGTACCACCTTACATGACCAACAGAGAAGGAAGGACAGTTTCTTTCCAAATCCTGATAAAGAAGAAAAAATTATGAAAGAATCTATCATATTCTTTAAGCAAAACACTGGAATACATAATGAAGATGTTCTACAAGAATTCCTACAACTATTATAGGAAAACCAGTTAGTCGGTTGATTGTTAGAACAACTAAATGTATTAAAAGAATACAAAGAAGGACAAAGGCCATCAAAGGATGTCAGACAACTCTCATATAAGCATAAATATTATGATCCACGAGTTGATGTATAAATCAATAAGTATTGATCAAACAAGTAGTTGTCGATTTTGGATCTCAAGTTAATATATTACCCCGAGAAACTTGAATAAGAATAGGTCGACTTTCTTTAGCACCAACTCTGAACTATATCAAACTTGTGGATCAAAGGTTGATAGAGCCCATTGGTATACTCAGAAACATTGACACTCAAATAATGGGTATTCTGACTCAATTTGAATTTGAATTCATCACCCTAGTCATGGATATGACAACATATGTAGCACTTATCGATTGACCATGGGGTAAAAAAATGAAAGAAAATATCTCTCTAGAAAAAGATAGAATCAAATTATTATCACTGAAATTTTGTCTACAAATGGTTATAGGAATCCATCATCTCTAAAAACCTATTAGTTCACCTGCAACCCCAAAAAAACATTTCCAAAAAGAACAAACTATACAACTGGTTATAAAATTGACATGTGTAGAAACACTAAAGGAAGCGCGCGTACGTGCGCAGGAAAAAAAATCCAAAAGAGCACACAAGCACTTGATGCACGACTGTGTACTCTAAAAGTTGTGCACTCCTATGACCTATGCATTTATGGTTCTTGTCGGCCCCTCACCCACTTCTGGTTCATCTCCCAAGTCGATTTGCCCCTCAAATCTGAGCTGAATCTGAGTGGGGGGCTGGTCAAAGACCTAAGGGTGCCCTAAAGGGCCCCTTGTTCACACTAAAGACCGGTTGGATAATGCCTCAAATATTTCCTATGAAAAGAGGCCATGTGTGCACTATGAATTCAAGAATCTCATTGTATTTTTATGTTGCCTCTATTATCCTACAAGGAACCTCTTTCCTTCTTGGATCATACTAGCATCATCTCATTAAGTTATTCACCTCACCTCTTGAGGGAATAAGCTTGGCTTTCTTCACCATTTTCTTTCTAGTTTTCCAGTTGTAAGAAGACCTCTCACATAGGGGATCCAAGAGCCCTCCCTTGGAGGAAGAGGGGATCCACAAGTCCTCCTTTCTCTTTGTTATTTGCCCACTAATACAATCTATCCATTGGTGGCATGATTATTGGTCCTTTGATTGATTTTTGGTTCAAATTTCCTAATGCATTTTAGTTTCATTTCCTTAGTCTTTTCTTTAGTTGTTATTAGCTTAGTTGTTTGTTTATTTCATATGATTGAGTCATTTGATTCATACACTAATCTTTGTCCTATCTAGTAGGCCCAACTAGACTTGTAGGTGCCCTTCATTTACTCATTGGAGTGACGAAAAGGACACAACAGATTGGCGACCATACTCGGGATAAGGTATCAATTTACTCCCTATTTGGGTTGTTTGAACACTTCTTTTAGACTTATTTTCCTTGCAGGGATCATAACTGGCCTAGTCCTACCTGCAAAGAGATGAATTTGGAGTTGGAAGAGTAGAATTCCACCTAAAATTTTCCTCTCGGATGCGTATCATAACGTGTGCAGGTTTTCCAGCCCATAGGCGCGCCTTCTGAGCATTGTGCACCAACATCTTTGTGTTTCTCAGTGCATTATGTGCACAGTGCACCAATAGGTCCTTGGTTCTCTGCACATTGGTGCCACATGTGCCTTTGTCTAAACTGTGACCCGTGCATCTGTCCAAAATTCCAACATTGTTAGAGTTTTTGTGATATTTTGAAGGCCCCTAGCCTTCAAAATCTTGCTTTTATGCAATTTGTAAATGCACCACACTTAGATTCCCTTACGACATGAAGGTTTAGTCAAAACATAGGCACTTAGGGGGTTAAAAAGAACATATTTATCCTCTTTTTCTTTGAGTTTCCACGTGGATGGCTTGTTTTGATTGTAAAAGTTAAGATAAGATCATTTACTATCATATATAAACATTTGCATTGGGACCATAAATCAAACTTCAATCATTGAGTATGCTCTTCTCTCACACCATAGAGTGATATTGAGAATCATAGAAATGATTGAGGGGAGATGTCATCTCCCTTAAAAAAAAAATCTTTAGGAGAGGACAAAGCCCCCCAAGGCCCCCTCTTAGTTTCTTTTCCAAATATCCTAAATTTGTAAGGGACCACACATGCCCACATGTTGCAAAGTTAGGATAGTTTTGAAGCTACTTTCTTAGTTTCCATCACTAGGGGAGTTTAAAGATTATTGTACCGAGCGCCTACATGCCCACATGCTTGCAATCTAGGATAGTTTTTTGAATATTTCTTAGATTAAATCACATTAGGGAGTATAAAGGATTGGTAAGGACCCATATGTCCACATGCTAGTTCTTTAGGGACTTCAAAATTCCACAAGGTTGTACTAATGACATCTAGTAAGATAGGTAATCAAGACTTGTAAGGACCACATGAAATCCACATGTTGCAAGGTGATACCTAACTTATTAAAATTTTGGCACATTATATCACTTTATCACACACAAAGTCAGTCTTCACTCACGTAATTTCATCTCGAATTGTGGAGGTTGAAGCAGGTTTCCTCCAAAGGGACTCTGAAACATTCCACTGTTTTCTTGAAGAAATTACCCACACCCACTTAATTCAAACGAGATTGGTTCACACCCCCAATCTCTCAAACAACCACATCTAAAATTTTCTAAAAACTCAATAAGTTTTCCTCCATAAGAGGTGCCAAAAGAATTTTTTTAGTCTAGGTAGGATCTCGGGGGTAGGCATCTAAATAACCCCCTTTTATCTGGTTCTCACATATTTAAACATTAGAAGTTGACAAATAGGGAACTTTAAAATCCTCCAAGTCAGGTGTTCCTAACACCATAAGGAAGGGAGATACCCATGAAGGGTCAAAGGCCAAGGTCCAGTTGTTCTGTGCGTCCCCCCTTGAGGCACCCACCTCTTGGAAGGGATTCATACCGTGACCCATTTCTGAGGCCGAAAATCTAAATGTTGCACTTTGATCGAGGTACCTAGTGGCCAAATTTTAGTACATCTACCCAGGTGGCAATTGTGGGCTGCAATTTCACGTTGATCGGATTTTGTGTGGCTATTGGGAAATATCGCTATCTCTTTAGGGATATGCACCCTCTACCCCTCATTATAACTAATTGTTTCATCCTTTACTAGTTCCTCTTCCGGTGGCTTCAGACCCCACTGTTGAGTGCTATTGGAAGGTCCAGTGCTATTTGAGAGGAAGGACGTTACATCTTTTTAGGATATGCACATTTGTTTTCTTTTTTCTCCCATGTGGACAAAAACCACCTATCCACATCTATGCTTCTTTTCAATTGATTTATGTATGATGCTCTTGTGATTACATGCAATTGTGAGATAAATTTTGAAGGTCCATACTATAAAAGTCTCTTGTTCATTTTCTTCTCTCATAACCATTTTGCAGACATTCCACTTTGCTAGTCGGACATCATAGGGAACCCACAGAACCCTCGTCATTCCAGACATTTGCAAAATATCCCTCCTATCCTAGGAGGATTTCCTAGTTTCACCAACTCACCAGCTCAACCATCTCACACCCCTGTGAGTGCTACCATTTTGGGATCAACTTTTCTTGGTTCCACTTTACTTGGGTCCACTTCCCAAGTTCATCCATCCACTATCTCTCCTTCATAAGGAGGCAGAGGGTACACTTCTTCCCAAGGGAGAACTACACCCCCACCAAACCCCCTTCAAGGGTCAGGTACACAACCTTCTCATACCATGGCTGGAACTAATCCTCCACCACCACTTCACATGCCATATTTGGCCTCCCTCAATATACCGAATCTAAGTAAGCTCACGAATGATCCTATATTGCATGACCCCACATGGCCCGCTATGCCTACCAAACTATCTGCGGACATCCCCAAGTTTGAAGGAAAAGTGGGAGAAGATCCTGCCAACCATATCATGACCTTTCACTTATGGTGCTCTTCAAACAACATCATGGGAGAATCCATTCATTTAAGGTTGTTTCAATGCACACTCACAAGTCCATCCGCTAAATGGTATGTGGACGAAAAATCAGGGCCCCATGTGACTTTTGAGTCATTGGCCAAAACATTTTTAACCTTCTTTAAACTACCAGTTCATCATGACAATGGTCTCGAACTACTTTATGAGTTCAAACAAACCTCAAACACACATATCGCTGACCAAATTCACAAATGGTGTCGGGGATGTAGTTTATGCAAAGCAGAAACCACCAAAGAACAATGCCTCGGTTGGTTTCTTAGATCACTTATTCCCCTCCTTGACAAATATGTGGCCTCCACCTTCCCCCAAACGAAAGAGGCATCCATCAGTAAGGATCAACAATATGACCTCATTTATGCACAGTAAAGATACTTATACACAGTAGTATCCAATGCCCCGAGACCTGTACCATTCGACCAGGACAAACCTGGGATGTCTCACTCAGCGGATGGATTGATTGGTACCACAACACACCACAATCCATACATCCAACCACCACCTATGTATGGTACACTCCAATATCCACCGATGTATGGAGGACCCCCTTGTTACCCTTTCCCCCCTTATCAACAACCATACCCTGTTTCCCTCTCTCCACCCATGAATGGACCCTCGCTGACACCTATGATGCGCCCGACAGTTCAACCTAGTTCTGGTACCCCCTCTACCTTAGCTTACATCATAAGTGCTAGTGAAAGCACTATGCCTTCCTATGTACCCTACGGATTATTGCTACAAAATAATCTGTATTTTCCATTTCCTAGTCCTCCATAACCAATTGCTCCTCCACAAGGACAACCACATGCTGGGGTTAAATTTGTTTAGCCCTCTCTCATTCAACAATTTCAAAATTTTGAACAACTAAATATGGAAAATCTGGCCCATCATCCGAGTAATGCCAAAAAGAAAGGGAAAAACCAAAAAAATAATAACTCGGGACCAGGGGGAAATAACCCCCAACAAAACCAACCTGCTGGGGGCAACCAAAACCAGGGTAACCAAAACCCCCAAGGGAGAAATAACAACAAACACCAAGGGAGGAATACCAACAACAATATTTGAACGAAATTCCCTTGTGCCCTTTGGGGTGAGCACGGTCATTATACTCACCATTTCCCCCAAATCGTTGACTTTAAATGGATGAAAGATTCCATGAATGCGCCACGTCCTCCAGCACTGCCTATCCCTCAGCAAGCCCCACAACAATATTTGCAAAAACCACCCTCGACTTTGTTGCAAAACCCTATTCCACACCAAGGTGTGATGAATACCCAACAGGAGATTCATCATGCCCCACCACAGATGGGACAATATCAAAACCCTGGGAATCCAGAGGATAGCAATATCCTCTTAACTAGTGAAGAAGAAATTCTTCTGCAAACGTGCATTCATCAATATGATGCCCCCTCTGAATTTACTCCCATCACTTCAAAAGCATCTCCAGCTACAGCTGGAAAACCCTTGATGATTTCGCGCCCTAACACTAAACCCCCCATTCGTATTCCTTGCATCCCATTACGACAAAATGTTAACAACCCTCAGGCTAGGGCAACACACAACTACAACCTGGTTAATGATTTGGCACAATCTCCCACAACAATGTCAGTATTGGAGGTCCTCCAAACATGTCCCACCTAATGGAAATCATTGCTTTCTGCCTTATGGGAAGTCGACCCTGATGATACTAGACTCATTACATTCGATCAAGATTATGGGGAACCTCGTCTCCGCACTTTGGTAGCTTTCCAAATACCAATCAAAATTCAGAACATCACAATTCATCGATGTATCATGGATGAAGGTGCATATACATGCATCATGTCCAAAACTGTATGGTAGAAACTTGGATGTCCAACGCTAATACCATCTGCCATCACTTTGAGAGCTTATGATGGATGACCATCCTCTCCTGAAGGGATCTTTCAAAATGTCCCCGTCGAACTTGGGGGAAAAAACATCCTTATTGAAATTAAAGTTATCGATGCCCCGCTCGATTGCAACATATTGTTTGGATGTAGATACATGTATGCTATGAAGCTTGTGGCCTCTTCTGTGTTTCGAACGATGATGTTCCCCCACAACAAAAAGATCATCACAATCGACTGAGTTTCACATTACGAGCCTAACCACTCCTCCAGCATTGATAACATCTTACCTCTTGTCCACACTAGTTCTGATGCATATCCACTCATGGATATGGGCCCAAAAATTTTCAAAGACCCATCTTTGTTGGGGGCATACCATAGAGTACCACCGCTCATACACCCCTCATCACAAGTCTGTGTCATATCTTCCAATGGAACTGACAATGGAGACACCATTCCTCCCACAGAGGCTTCTCCACCCCTTGACGTCCCACTAGCGAAAGAAATCCTACCTCAGGAATCCCCTGAGAACCCTCCAACACCACTCACCCCCAATTTCACCCTCCCCCAGGGTCAAATCCTAGTTTGGGAGACAATCCCCCAAGCCATTACTCAAATTCCCTTCTTCTACCCCCAACCAAGAGTACAAGCTTTCTAGGTAGCCATAACACTTACCCTTCCCAATATGGTGCTTGCCATTCCGATATGGTATCTACACCCACCTGTGATGGTTCCCCAACCCTCCCTCCCTCCCAAAAAAGAGGGAATCCTTATGAAAATCCTAGTCCTAACTCTGGTGACACCACCCTCACCCCCACTTTCCAACACCATCGGTACGGCTGGGGGCAGACAGAAGAAGAAAGATCCCACCATTCCACTTCCTCCCTGAGTTCAAACTCCTTGTGCACTATGCGAGAAAGAGGGACACCCCACCAATAGATGTCCCTCTCTCCCTGAGTTACACAATTTGATCCAACTCCCTCGAGCAACCACCTCTCTCACTGCTTCACCAAGCACACCTAGTACTACCACCGCATCTCCTACTACAGGCAGTAAAAGGCTATGAACCAGATTCGCATGTGCCATATGTTCAGAGTATGGCCACTACACTCACCATTTCCTTGTACTACCTCACTTTCAATAGATGCTAACGACAATACGCCAAAGCTTTCAGCAAGACCCCCCTCCATCCATGTCATCAAGTACCCATGTCATGGACATCCAATATGTCACGACCTTAGTCAACAAATGGATGCAATGTCCTTTCTCTCTCTATGAATCACTTGATCATTTCACATACTAGTGTCCTATGATCATTGAATACAGACATTGTCAAATGGCCCTTATTCAAAATCCTCCAAACACCCCACTTCCGGTAATGCAAGAGATTTCTCCTATTTCATCTCCAGAGCCATTCATATCACCTCTCCTGAACCTGAGCCACTTCCTACCCCTCCATGGTTTATGGATAGACTGTTTGAGTATTTTCCCCCAAATCCTCTCAACTCTCCGGTTCATTTCTCTCAGGAAATCTTACCCCCAACCACAATTCACAAACCATAGTGTATGAACATCTAGTTTATTTCAAGAATGCCATCACACCATCATTGCTATACCCCCTCTATGTATTTACCACTTAAATATAACCACACGGTGACAGTCACCAATGTTACTTCCCTGGATCCCCTATATTCTCGCATTTTCCACTACAACGAAGATATCCTAGAGGAACTAACTACCCCCGATTGCCCATGGAATGCACTCCATCACATAGCGCTCTTTCTTTCACAGGAAGCCTTTGATCCTCCTAGCCAAGACTCCATATGTGAAATCAAAACCAAATATTTTATCCCGTCATGGCATATAGATTGATTCAATAACCCTATCCCTACTTCTGATGCTTTTAAAGAAGGCAACATGGCAAGCATTTCCCCCACTGTCAAAATTGGCATTTTCATCAAACCAGGAATCATATAAGAAATCACCATTGGCGCCGCATGCTCCCTTGAGGAAATCATATCTTACAAACTCTCTTTCAAGAATATCGGTTTATTTTTGCCTGGTCATATACATAGATGCCCGACCTCGATCCTTCTATCGTCGAACATCGCATCGATACATGGCCAGATGTTACCCCTGTACGTCAAAATCAATGCCCACTGCACTCATCCAAAGCAGGGGCTATCAAAGCCAAAATTGACAAACTACGTGTTGCTGGGTTCATATACCCCATCGCATACACCTCATGGGTCTCCTATCCCATCCCCGTTAACAAAAAATAGGGCACTATTCACGTCTGCACCGACTTTCATGATCTCAATCACGCTTGTCCAAAAGACAACTTCCCAACACCTTTCATTAACCAAATTATCGATGACTGTGACGACCATGAGGCCTTGTCCTTCATGGATGGGTAATCTGGCTACAATCAAATCCAGATCCACCTAGCAGATCAATATAAGACCACATTCACTACCCCATGGGGTAGTTTTTCATATCGTGTCATTCCTTTTAGACTCAAGAATGCAGGTGCGATGTTCCAATGGGCCATGAATTATGTTTTCCATGATCTCTCTCACATCATTCTCGTTTACTTGGACAACCTCACCGCTCGATCCAAGAAATGAACTCAACATCTAGATGACTTATGGGTCATCTTTCAACGATGTCGACAGTACAATATTCGCTTGAACCCCCTCAAGTGTGTATTTTACATCACCGTAGGACACCTCCTTAGGTTCATCATCTCCCAACATGGCATCACAGTGGACCCCCTCAAGGTCCAAGATATAACAGAAATTCCACCACCTAGGAATTTGTTCCAACTGCAGAGCCTACAAGGCAAAGCTAACTTTTTACGACGCTTTTTCCTAGATTACGCTACTTGCACACATGGTTTCTTTTGCTTATTATGCCATGATTTCCCATTTCGATGGGATGAAAATTCCCAAACCAATTTTGATGATTTAAAAGTGGTTCTCTCTCATGCCCCTTTGATTAGTCCACCCGACTATGATCGTGATTACATCCTCTACTTATCGGCCTCAGTCATCTCAATATCAGGAGTTCTCATCCAACTAGGGGATGATGGTTGTGAGCATGTTATTTACTATATCAGTGAAAATATTTCAGGAACACCCCTGAAATACAATCATGAGGAGAAACTTGCCCTCACAGTTATCCTCGTAGTCCAGAAACTGTGTCATTATATATTTCTTCACACTACCAAAGTCGTGGAAGATTCCAACCCCATGCAGTACTTGCTTAGTCGTTGACAAATTAATGGTAAGTTTTCCCGATGGATTATCATCCTTCAAGAGTACGACCTAGAGTTTTCAAATCCTAAAAGAAATAAATCACTCGTGCTCACCGAACTCATCACGATGTTTCCCTCTGAAACTACTAGTCCACCTATCAAAACAGATTTTATCAATGACCACCTCTTTTACAATCCCTCGGATGACCCCTGATATGGTAACCTTGTCGTCTACCTGTGGACATAGAAGTTTGTATCTCACCTCTCCTGAGACGATCGTCGATGCATTCACCATCAGGCCCCTCAATATATCCTTGTCACTGACATCTTATACCGACGTGGGGTCGACACCATACTCCGTCAATATTTGACCATCAACGAAGACGATCGAGTATTGAATGATTACCACAACGGTGCCTATGGTGGCCACCTCTCAGGGATGTCCACATCCCATAAAATCATTCGAGCAGGCTACTTCTGGCCCACATTGTTTCATGACTGCATCCATGTTGTGAAGCGATGTGACAAATGCCAGCTTTATGCCAACAAAGCCCAAGCACCACCCGCTCTTCTACATACAATCATCACTACCGACCCCTTTTGCAAATGGGGCATAGATTTCACGACTTGCAATCCTCCATCCAACAATGGACACAAGTACATCGTCGTGGTAGTGGATTACTTTACTAAATAGGCCGAAGCCATGCCTACCTTCAATAACACCGTAGACACTGCAACACATCTTTTCTTTAATCACGTCATCTCCCACTTTGGAGTCCCACTACAGTTAGTCTCTGATCATGGGAAACACTTTGAGAATGATATCTTCATCAAACTCTCCTCAAGGTTAGGCTTCTCCCACGAGTTCGCCTCCTTATACTACCCCTAGTCCAACGGACAGGTAGAGGTTGTCAACAAGGTCCTAAAAACCATGTTGCAACGCACTGTTAACAAACATAAGACCAATTGGAATTATATGTTGTTTTCAGCACTATGGGCTTATCGCACAATAGTTAAAACTGCCACTGGTTTTACACCATTTCATCTCCTCCATGGGGTCG
>JASDQU010253125.1:0-16245 GCA_032191745.1 Picea mariana
ACAAATTAGAATTGGTTGAAGTAGTTGAACCAACTCATTAGTTAAGCGAACTAAAGACTCCACTAACTTTAGTTACGGGGGGGAAGTAATAATTATAATAGGGTCATAAATAAACAATAACTAGTAGGTGGGACCCCTTGTGACTCTTTTTAGTTCATAACAATCATAACAATTATAACATAACCATTAGTTAAGAAAACACACCTCCTTGTGCCTCCCTTCAACATATTTACTTTTGGAAAATTTTAGCTCATGAAATTTGAAAATATTTCAAAATAATACTCATATATCCAAAATAAAACATGTTGTCCAAAATCCATGAAGTCAACTGTCATAAAACAATAGATAACATAAAATTCAAAATCCATATTTCCCAGTCTGTGATGCAACCCTTCCTTGGTTGTTGTTGTCACCTCTTGATTTTCCCAAATTTGCCTTAGGCTGGGTAGAGCCTTTAGGCTTTATCTCACTAATCACGTGGGAACAATCATCCCTCAAATGCATCCGTGAAGACATGGATTTGTCAAAATCAACGGAGGGTGAAGAAGGGGCAGCAATGGATTTTCCTTTATCAAATGCATGGTGGGCTTCAGTCTTCAATATCTTGCTAGCATGGGAGGATTTCACAGGCTAGTGGTTAGGGGCATCTTGGACAATGGGGTTCAAAGATGGAGGAGGAGGCAAGGTCAAGTTGGGCCAGCCACGATGTTGGGAGACTATCGAGTGGACAATATCCCGACATCCATCATTTTCAGGGACCTTGGGTTGTAAGGAGACATGAGGAGGTACATGGATATTGGGGGCTTGCGAGGCTTGGAAAGGAGGCCTTTCAGGCTTAGGTTGAACTATTCCTTGCCCAATCTATTTAAATAATCTGGCGTGAAACAATTGGCCAAGCTCTTCTGAATTAGCATCAAAATGTATGGAGAACATGGGCCTTCTTGGGCCTCAGTTCCAGTTACCTCTACCTCTGTTTCCTCGGCGATGGCTTTCCCAACTGAAAAAACTCATCCTACGTGTGTAATCAATTACAAAATAGTCTTTTAAATAACCATGCATGACAACTCCTAAAAATACAAAATAGATTTGGCTCAGAATGTATCAAGCTCATGCAATCCAATCCATATAATTGTTTCAATGTTAATCAATGAGCAGGGGGTGAAAAAGGGTTCAGGGATACATGAGGGGTTTGTAATTAGCGAAAAAAATGATATAATGAAAGGGGAGAAGAAATGGTCACTGGTCAATGACAACAACAATAAACTGTAAAACAAGCCAATAAAACATCATTGCAATCCACCCAAAACACTACCACTTTCATCTATCTCAACAAAGAATTTCCCTTGGTTGTAATCAATTTCAGAACAGGGGGTGAAGAAGGATATGGGATATGTGAAGAGTTTGTAATTAGCGGAAAGTGAGATCATGGAAGGGGAAGAAAAAGATTATTTTTCATGAAATTAATCAAGCGATCCATAAAATATTTTGCAGTAAGACTAGATGCACAATCCAATCAACAATCATTTGACTAAATAACAATCCATGTACATTTAACTAGTTTACTATTCATTAATCAAAAACTTAACACAATGTTATTGTAAAACAGTAAGTTTTCCATATGATTTGTAAGAGGCATTGTTCACACAATTTACGAACAGTCCCCATTTCCAATCTGTTACTATCAAAATCAACCATTGTCCAGGCATTTCTTCAATCCACGACTATACTCCACAGTCATGTTTTCAACGAAGTCACTATTGCTTGCAATATACCCCAACAAATTTTGTTATGATATTCGTTCTCATATATATATATATGTGTGTGTGTGTGTGTGTGTGTGTGTGTGTGTGTGTGTGTGTGTGTGTGTGTGTGTGTGTGTGTAGTAAAAGATCAAATTTACATGCCTAGAGATGACAACTTATTATATAACCAACAACCATCAATTAGACACAAGCTATGCAGAAGTAATTTTCCTAGGAAATATAGTTCTTCCCTTGTAAACCAACAATCCAATGTGACTTAAAATTTGATCCACCTACCCAACACGATTTTCATCAATAGTGGCCAATTGCAATAAATAACATGCTTAAAGCTCAGTGGGTATCACCGAGTATGAAAACAATCCATCCATACTACACACAGTACGCAACTGACAAAATCCCACAGTGTAACATTTCGAATAATCACACAGCAAACATACAATCACGATATAACTCAGTATATCGTGCTAAGTTATTGATTTAGTCACTCGTGATTGACCAAGTTGTGCATACTCAGGCTTATCCAACCAACAAACAAAAAGATGCAGGGATATATCCAGTCCAATAATCATTTGTCCCTAAAGAAGACCATAGTTACCCTGCCCAAATTTACTTTTCAAAAAATCATTCACAGAACGCGACATGTGTGAATAACACCAGCATTCGTAACCAATGTCAACCATCATTCAAAACTCCATAAGTGCAATTGCTAGTGACTTCATATCAATCAACAATTCGCCACTTTGAGAGAAAATCAATCAAGCGAACAAATTGTAGTAGCTATGCGTACCCATGCATCCCATTGAATCAGGGCAGAGGTTGTTCCAATACTGAGTATTAATAAGAGGAGAGTGATTGTGTTTTGTGAAAGTGCAATTGGCAATGAAAGTTTTATCCTTATTTTCACAGAACAGTAACCGAATTCCAAACTATCACGATTGTTACTTAACCAATTGGACGGATATGTACTCGAAATGGTCGACGATATAAGTCCATCCAACACATAAGTGGTAAACCCTACAGGCCGGGCTGGTGCTCCATGTCACCCTCGGACTTGTAGATTTAACGGTTCGCACATTGCCTCCACCCATACCTCATTAACTCAAACAGTACATGCCAAAAATTCTTCATTAACACCATTAATCAACATGTATCGACACTATCAGCATATTAAAACCCCATAGCATGACTTACACCATAACATAATTCGAATTCCATATAATTCATTCATTGCATAACCAATAGCACCATTAACTTATCAATAGTGCCCTCGACACTCAAACTATCAAATACCATATGTAAATCAGCTAGATAATTCCATTTCCCATTGTATGACCATTTACAATAACACTTTCCAAGCGTACCACCAACGTTTCAACCATATGCATACAAAAAATGTAATTCACACAATTTCATAGCCATTTTATCGTTAGCTAGGGTTCAACAACAATCAACAAGTATTTTCATGCATGTGGTATTGTAGAACTAGGTCCCTTTCTTGCATGTGTTATAGTATTTTGCCTTCCTCTAATTGTCTTTCATATAAATTCGCTAACATGTTTGTTGTGTATGTGCGAGAAGAATAAATACCATAAATGAATAGCAGGTTGCAGTAACATGAAGGAACAACATCTCAAAGCTCGGCTCATACCAACGAAAACAATATCTCATCAACCATGTAAACCTTTGTAGCACATTATCAAAACATCGAAAATGAACATATCTGAGCTTCCATTTCAAGGGGGTCCCACCTACTACTATTATTTAGTCTTATATAATAATAGGCTTTAGCAATACTTTGCGGAGAAATTACGTTGACGTTTTCAATCGTCGACAGTCTGCTCATCCTCCAAATACAGGATTCCTCCCTTTCGAGACTTAAATATCATTATCTTTCCTAAGCTTGAGACTTAGAAATTTCTCTCGCGCACTCGCCCACCTTGAGAACCTTTCAACGCTTCACTAAGTGTTGGCCCTACACACTATGAACAAGTCTCTCCTTCGAGATTTTATACTCAGACGGGTATATGTGTATTCCTTGCACCAATATTAAAGAAGAGAAACCATTTGAAACTTATAGAATATCAAAGGTTCATTCCTTCAACTATAAAATGCACGCATAGGCATATAACTCTGAAAGTAGATAACATAAAATTACCCAATTAACTCAGAGATAAGTAAACTCAAACATTAAAAACATGCATTTAAATCTAACTGCACAGGGTAAATGAAACACTTATCTATTAAAGTTGATATCTGACCAACTGATTGTGGGTGTTATCCTCCCACCCAACCATAGGTTCAGAGGCATTCATTCTTATCACTCTAGCCACCCCTCATGCCAAGTCATGATATCACTAGGGAACCTTTGCAGTTTATCAGAGGTTCTTTCACGGTCACGGTCTCTGCGAGCTTTATCAGATGCTCCCTCAGCATCAAACTCACGAACTTCTGCTCAGGTCATGTCTTCTACAAATTCTCAGAGATCCTTTCTCTTTCTCTATCCAGTAACCAGAACAACTTATCAAGCTTCCAGTTCTTCTTCTCAGCTAGACAGCCTCACGTGCTCTTCCTCTTTTCTTCTGCATATCTGGGTCATGCATTCCCCTTGGTGCACCCCCTTCTTTTATGTCTTCGCATGTGTTCTTTCATGCCTTTACCCTCTTCAGAAAGGTTCTGGACCTGTCATGTTCCTTCTGTCAAAAGGAAACTTGGATCAGTTTGGACCTGTAGGAAAAACTGCCCTCTGTGGTACTTCGAGCTGACAGTTTTCTATCTCCCCAGCCAAACCCTCCATGCTACCATTTAAGGGGGTAGTTTATTATTCAACCACCAGTCCTTTTCTTATTAACTTATTTCTCCTTGAGATCATGATGAGGCTTATCATTTCAGCAAGGAGAAATTTTGGTCATTTTTACATAATGAACCCTTTTCATAGTTTCCTCATGCTTTCTTCTAGTGATATCATGGCCAGTAATTCGAGGATTCACCCCCACAGTTAGTTATTGGCAATCTAAATAATAATACATTTACATTGTTCCCATGCCATAGCATGGTGATCATAATAAATGATTAATTATAGGTTGGGGGAAACATGGGTGTTGCACTTTCCCCCAAACTACAACACCTTTCTTTTCCTTGCCTTGCCTTGTCTTGCCATGTCTTGCCTTGCCTTGCCTTTCCTTGTGTTTCCTTGCCTTGCCTTTCCATGTATTTCCTTTCCTTTCCTTTCCTTGTGTTTCCTTGCCTTGTCTTKCTTTACATTGTCATGTCTATCCTTACCTTTCCTTTGCTTGCCTTTACTTTTCTTGCATGTGCTTTCATTCCTTGACTTGACTAGGCTTTCCTTGTCTATCTATCTCCTTCTCTCTCCCAACAACTTGTGTTAGATTTAGGACTTTGCATTTCATTCTCATTATTATCATCCCTAGACTAACGCCTTGCATCTTAGATTAGAATCATCATACAACATCATTATTATTGCTTTAATTTCATTTTCATCCATTAGGGCTTATGATATTGCATCTATTTAGCATATTTTAATGATATTTGTTTCAAGTAATCAATAGGTAATGGTTTACTAGTATTTATTCTTACATTTGGAATATTTTTCTCATTGCATATTACTAATTTAGGATTGAATTACTATTGTTGTTATAAACTTGTAAGCATCATTGATTGTCTTACCAACACCCCTCACACACACAATCAAAGTTTGTTCATCTATATACCATGTAAGGGTGTATATATCAAGATGGCACTGAGTGAAATACATATCAACAACAAAATACATAATCAGTGAGGGTTGGTTTGAAAAAAGGATGGATATTTTAGACCTCCATGCCCAATGGTAAGGTTTCCAATCATTTTCTCTTCCAAACAATTATAATTTTTTCCATCCTTTTAAACCTTTAAATGATCTAGGGTTTATTCAAGATTATTCTAATACTAGATCATTTACTCAAGAAAATGTTAGAAAAGTGTGAAATTGTAATCATTGAGTATTCTCCTTGAAAGTTGACTTGGTAATTTGACTTGCTCATTTTTTCCATAAGGTTTATTTCTTGTATAATTTTACACACATGGTACTAAACCCTCAAACAAACTAACTCAATAGATTTACTTGGTCCTTCGTTTAAAAATCATTTTCTTGGTACAAATCTAAGTTTATTTGAAGGGATTTAACTAAACCATTTCATATTTGATGCATGTATTATCCAGGTGGATACTGGTGGCCACCCACCTGCTCCACTAATTCTGAATGGTCCACATCTTGGCAGTTTTACGGGTCCCAAACTTTCGGAGTCGTTTTGAGGCCCTAAACGACGTTTTTTGGACGTGGCAGTTCCCAATACATTGCCAAAGGAATGTATTGGATTGTTTTAAATGTGTACTTCTCGGCTAGACCTTTCCAATAGGCTACCGAGCGCCCTAAATGGAGATCGTATGAAAAATTAACACCCCCGGGAAGTTGAGGTATCAATTAACCACATCATGGCCCATAAACCTTTTTAGTGTTTCATCTTCTAAGGTTAGGTTTTTGGATGTTTAGGGTTTTTTCATTAATACTTTATGTTAAAAGGACATTTTCAGTCTCGTTTTAATCATCTTCATACGAATGAGCGTATCTAACACATCTCTTTCTTTAGTGATAATCTACCACCATTCTAGATAATTTTGTGTGCTTTGCATTTTACAGTATTTTGTATTCCATTCATTAATTGAATCTGGATTTTACTGTATTTATGTGTTATTTTCTATATTTTCATTTGTATCTCATTTTGTTCTCAATATAATCTGGATCATTGGTATCAAAGCAATCTTCTCTTTGTTTCTTCCTGGTGAATGTCCTCGACGAAGTAAGGTTATCGAGAGTTGGTTCTTGAATTGGTTTAGCTTGGGGAATAACACTCATGTCGGAACAAACTGACTCTCATGGCAGAAGAAAAGAGATATGATGGAGTAGGATATCCTATCAAACCATTTCTTGAGGAATCCCTCACATGAAAGAGGAACGAGATGATGGATAATTTCATCCAGATCCTTTGACGACTACCAATAGGAATGGAGGATCTTTCAACCAGTAGTCACTTTGGAGGTGAAATTCCCTCCACGGTACAAGTTAACTTTGATATTCCTTTATTTGAAGGAAAAATAGACATCAACGCTTTGGAAAAATGGTTACGTCCGCTAGAGGGTTTTTTCTCTGTCCAAAATTTTTCCAACAGTGAAAAAACACCTTCGCACTCCTTAAAGCCCTTCCCTGTGTCAAATATTGGTGGAAAATTCACTGTAAACAACATGTCGAAGATGACTATGAATGTTTTGGGAAAAAACCTACTTGGGAAACTTTTGTCGATGCCCTCAAGGAGCAATACTACCCTACTGGAAACTATGATGACTTGTACACGAGATGGAAAACTCTGCATCAAGAGAGAGACTAGATGGTGTCGGATTAAACCAGCATCTTCCATACCTTGCACGCAAAGATGGGTATTAAAGACTTAGAGTGACACCTGGTTCTCAAGTACCACATTGTCCTACATAGGTACATCCAAACATATATGAATTTCCTAGACATCTTCTCACTAGGAGCCGCTTAACGACATGTTGTCAAGATAAAGAAAATTTTCAAGAAAAAGAATAAGAGGGATTTCAATTATGAAAACCCATACGGTAAGGGTGGCCCTAAATCCTAGAACAAAGGATAGAGTAAGGATGGCTATCACTAGGAAAACCATTCCAAGCCACAATAAAATTATAAGGGTAACGGAAAGTCAAAGAAGGACACTAGAAAGTGGTTTGAGTTCCACAAAATCTCTTGGCACAACACTCATGAATGTCACTCCAAATAGTCATTTGTGGATGAGATGAAAACCTCAGAGTTGGATGTCGGCTCAAACTCTGATTTGGAATTGGATAGGAAAAAATACATCATTGATGCAGAAGCAAGTGTCACCATTTCTACCACAAAAGGTCCATCCAGAGGGACCATAGGAGCCTGAACAAGGGGAACGCCTCTTCCACTCACATATGTGAGTGAAGGGGACCCCACTCTATTTCATTATTAAAATCGATATCCATAAGAACCTAATATCAATAGAGGTCATCAAGAGGTTGAACCTAAAAATGACATTGCACCCTCATCCATACACCATCGGTTGGCTTAGCCAGGGAAGACACGTCTGCATCAGCCAGTAATGTCATCTACACTATGACATCAAGCCCTTCAAAGATGAGGTATTTTGTAATGTTTCTCCACTTGAAGTTTGTGATATTATTTTAAGACAACCATATATGTGGAGGCATCATTTTTTTTTATGAATCTAGGCCCGATAGTGTCATTATTACTTTGGGAGGTTAACTCTACAGGGTACCAGAGGCATTCAAACTATTGTGGTCTCTTTAGTCTCAACGAAGCAGTGAAAAAAGGTCATCTCTCAAATCAGGATATTTTTCCTCTTTATGATCCGATCGAAATATGAATGAAAGATCATTGCAACCACCAAAACCTCTACATGAGGTCTCTCTACACTGCAAAAATAGGTGGTCAATATAGTAGAAAAACACAAAGACATATTTGCCTCACCTATTGGGGTGCCCTTGCACTATCAGGTAAATCACTTAATTGATTTAACACTCGGTTCTCCTATGCCCAACGGCCCTATATAGGTGCTCTAATCTAGAGAATGAAGAAATCAAATGCCAGATCCAAGAGATAATTATGAAGGGCCACATCATACCAAGATCTTCACCTTGAGGGATCTCAATTGTTCTAGTACTGAAGAAGAATAGGACATGGTTATTTTGTATTTATTGCATAGCCTTGAACAAGATCAGAGTCAAGAATTGATAGCCAATCCCTCATATTGATGATCTTCTAGATCATCTCAAGGATGATAAATGTTAGAAGATTGGTTGTTGTCATTGATGTCAACCCTAGTCATGGGTTTTGGACCGCAAGATTGATGAAGGTATTTGGACATGAAGGACAATGCACCTGCAGATAAAACACCCATGGCTGGATAGTATACATCATGTTGTTTTCATTGGTATGTGGCACGTCACGTGGATCCTCATGGTTGAGGAGAAATGAATTTTTGAAGATGACAAAGTGAATTGAAGAAGGAAGTACATGTAGGCCCTGAAGATAATTAAAGAAAAGAATTACAAAATAAGAAAGTGTCAGGTCGGCCCTAATGTTAAAAGGAAGTGACATAAATGGTATAAATAAATATTATTATACATTCATTTGATACACAAGTCGAATTTCAGGGGAAATCAGAAGTAAAGGAGGCCGGATTTCAAGGGAGGGTGAAGTCTTTTGGTGATGTGTTCTAAGGTATGTTATTTTCAGGTCATCTTACCATTTTCTCTATAACTTTTTTTTCTAGAACGATTCAGATGATTAAAATTGATATGGTATTGAAAAGACATATCAAGGTACCTATGGTAAAATTTTCATCTCTTGATTCTCTATAATTATGGAGATACACTATGTGGAAGATAGGGTTTTTTACCAGACCTGAAGCTAGTCAATAAACAGGTGTTTCGGGTAAAACAGTCATAACTTCTTCATAGAGAATATAAATGAAGTGGGAAAATTTTCATTAGAAAGAGTACGGACTGTAGTTTCTTCTGTTTGAGTTTCAGAATCTGATGTTAAATATTGAGAGTGGGGAATTCTGTACAAGTTACGTCTCCTGAATAAACCAAAATTGAATAAAGTCTACCATTCTTTCTATGACTTCTTTTTGGGGAGGATTCAAGGACTGAAAATTGGAGGAGTTTCAAAGAATACATAGAGTAATATTATCTATAGGATCAGAGTATTCCAAGAATTAAAGAATTTCATAAATTGAAGAAGTCTCAAGAAGCATTATCAGGTTCTATGTGATGGTTGGCTGATGGTGATGATTTAATGTAAAGTTTTATTATCTCTCATATATTCTTGGGTGGAAGGAANTCTCTTGATATTGGAGGATTGTATCTTCATCTTGGATTTTTATCCCTCCCTTTACATTTGGAAGCTATAGCTACCTTTGGAATTCATTACTTCCCTTGAACAATAACTATTGATTATTTATCATATATTGTGCATGGTGTATTGTGGTGTATTTTTGTAACTCTTATACTATTGTTCATTTCTCATTGGATATAATTGAATGGTTTAAGTATAAGTTGAAAAAGGTTTTAAATTGTACTTGATACTGATTCACCCCCCTCTCAGTATCAACAAATTTTTCAGTAATATTGATTTGAAGTTGGGCTACCACCAAGTGTTGATTGAGAAAATTGATGTATGGAAGACATCCTTCAATTCTAAAGAAAGTCTCTTTGAGTGGTTGGTCATGACTTTTGACTTAAATAATTCCTCGGCCACATTCATGCAGATGATGAATGGTATATTATGGTCATTCATAAACTCTTGTGTGGTTGTATATCTAGATAACATCCTCATCTTTATCAAAACCTGGGAAGAAAATTTGAATCGTATTTTGCAATTCTTGGGCACCCTGTGAAAACATAAATTATATGCCAATTTGGAGAAGTATTCCTTCAGCATGCAAAGAATTCAATATCTGGGATACACCATGGATTATAAGGGTGTGCATGTGGATCCATCCAGGATCCAATTCATTTGTGATTGGTTGGGCCTGAATCTTCTTGGGCCTTGCCAACTTCCACCGTAGGTTTGTGTTGGGGTTCTCTCATATCGCTTGGGCCCTAAGCCAGGTGACAAAGGGTGGAGCCAAGGCCGAGTTTGTTTGAGTTGAATCACAATGTAAATCATTCAATGATTTGAAATTCCACCTCTAATTAGCACCGGTCCTTATTCTTCCAGACCTGCAATAGTCATTTTAGATTGAGACAGATGCTTCATATTATGCCATCGATGCAGTCCTCACTCAGCATGTGCATCCAGTGGCCTATCACAGTGAAACACTATCTGATGTTGTTCGTGGATATCCCACCTATGAAAAATATATGTAATCCATTTTGTAGGCATGTCAACAGTGGAAGCATTACATTCTGGGAAAGGAAACTATCATCCACATTGGTCACAGACCTCTATAATTCATGCAGACACATGGAAAGTTATATAATGACTGTCATTAAAATTGGTTGATGTACCTACAATAATTCCACTTGAACATCAAGTACAAGAAGGGAAGCACCAACTAGGTTTCATATTGCCTCAGTCGACCCATGATTGTGGCGCTAACCAATTTTCTCAACTCATGTGGGCATGATATCTCCAGGTGGCTACAATTATACAATGACTATGAATTTGTTGCTACCTATCATACATTGAGCATAGGAAAACTAGTTCTAGACTTTCATCTCGATGATGGATTGTTATGCCATATGAGCCATATTTGTGTTCCTTCAAGAGAGCGTGCAAAGATGATTTTGGAATCTCATTATATTCGGACGGTGGGCGACTTTAGCATGGAACAAATAGTGGTGGTATTGCAAAATCATTTTTATTGTTCAAAGATCCTACAATATGTCAACAAGTATATTAGATCATGAAATTCTTGTGCCATTGCCAAACCCACCATTAAAAAACAAGGGATATACACCCCTCTGCCTACTCCCAAGAGGCCTTGGGATTCCATCTCCATGGATCACATGTCTGGTCTACCTTCAACCAAGCATAATAATGAATATGTCTTTTTGGTCATTGATCAATTCTCTAATATGGTAGTATTGACACCCTAAAAGAAGAGCATCATAGTCGACGTCACTAATGAGATCTTCTTCCAGATTGAGACAGTAGGTTCTTGAGTACTTTCTGGTCCAACCTATGGTCAATGATGGACACCAAGCTAACCAAAATGACTTCCTTCCACCCACAGACTGATGGACAAACAGAGGTATTCAATAACATGATTATCGATATCCTAAGTATGTAAAATTCCAAAATCCATGCACATGGGATGAGATCCTTCCTTATGTTAAACATAGCTACAATAGAGCCCTTCATAGCTCCATTGGCCATAACCCTTTTCAGTTGTACTTGGGGTTCTATCCATTGGTCCCCATTGATGTATCTCTACCCATTGAATTTACGCAGGAAGAGTCCTCCCATGCTCATATTGAGGCTAATCAAGAAGAAAAAGTTTTTCAACGAATCCATCACATCCAACAACAAGTTCATAATATTCTACAGAAATCCAATGCCAAGTACAAGCAGTGCCACAATCAACATCGGTTACCACACAAGTTTCAAGTGGGAGATAAGGTATGGTTGCATTTACAAAAAGAACACCTCACATGACCCCATCAGAAGCTCTTCCCACTCCAATACGGCCCTTACACTCTCACCAGGGTTGTGGGTGAGAATGATTTAGAATTAAGTGTTCCCCCTTTCCTTGGATTGCACCCTGTATTTAATGTGGAACTACTTCGACCATATTTTCCACCTCTTCTTGACACTTTGGACGTGGTCAAGTGTTCCCCCTTTCCTTGGATTGCACCCTGTATTTAATGTGGAACTACTTCGACCATATTTTCCACCTCTCCTTGACACTTTGGACGTGGTCAAGCACTTGGTCCCAATAGAAATAAATCTTGATTGCATTGAGTACGCAACACTGGATCATATCATGGACATCAATACCAAGGGCACGTGCCAGTAGAACATCCAACTCTATCAAGTCGTCTAAGTAGGGAAACTTCTTCATTAGTGCCAGTGGCTCACCAGGTGTCAGATTCAACAGAAGTTTCCCCATCTAATGGAGGAAATTAACACAATGGGGACCATTTATTCCTAAGGGGGTCAGACTGATCTAGGTCAATACTGTTGGCTACCCACCTATTCCACTAATTTATAATGGTTCCACATCTTGGCAATTTTTCTACAGTTTTTCGGGTTCCAAATATCCAAGGTCTTTTTGAGGCCATACACGATGTTTTTTTGACGTGGAATCACAAAATATATAACCAAAGGCATATACTAGGCCACTTGAAATGTGTACTTCTTGGCTATACTTATCCAATGGGCTACCAAGCACCCAAAATGGAGATTGTATGCAAAAGTACTAACCCCCAAGAAGTTGATGTATCAACTAACCACATCGGGGCCCACAAAACGTTTGGAGTTTCATCTTCTAGGGTTATGTTTTTGGATGTTTAAGGTTTTCTCATTTATTATTTATGTTAAAAGGACTTTTCTGACCTCTTTGTAATCATCTTTTTACAAATGAGCACAGTCGACACATCTATTTATTCAGGGATAAGCTACCACCATTCTAGCTAGTTTTATGTGCATTGCATTTTACAGTCTTTTGTATTCCATTCATTAATAGAATCTCGATTTCACAATATTTTTTTGTTCTTTGCTATATTTTCATTTGTATCTCATTTTTTTCTCAATATAATCTAGAATAATGCATGTCTAAATATCACTTTCACAAAGCATATTTTGTGGTTAACGGTCATCCTCTATCTGGATAACATAAAGCCAAAGTCACACATGGTAGCACTTAAACTTTGATAATGCATAATGGTTGTATCTTTAACTATGGTGCTCCTTTTTTCTCACAACCCATTATATTCACATGCCTCTAGTTATGGTTTAACATTGCACATCTAATACAAATTGAAGTAAGATTTGGGTTTTGTTAGTACAGGATTCAGTTATGTCATCAATGGGGAAGTTTATGAGGCCACAGAATCTGATTTGGACCTACTAGAGATGAAGGGGTTAACTCTCATGGCCTTTGGACAAAGGGGACTGACTCAATTGTGTTTAAAACAAAGGGAAAATGGATAAATTTAAGGCCTCGGGTGCTTAAATCAGGCTTAGGCACTTATTGGGACACAAAACAGGGATTATAGCGACCCAAAAGTCCTTAATTATTTAGCGGAGGGAGCTTATCATCGTGAAACCATGGACCAAGACCGAGGGTCGACAGATGTGCAAGGCTCGATCATAGAATGACCACAAGTGAGCTAGATCAATGGTTCACAACCCACAATGCATCTTGAACATGTAAGAAGTTTAATGACCCCCGGACAGTGTGAAAATGATTTCCAATGGACACGCATCAATTGTTGAATGGTGTTGCATCATAAGAAGAAAGAAGGAAAACCACCGCTAGGAGGGAATGACTTTGGTTTCATGGTTTGGAAAAACCATTCATCACCCCAAGGCACAATGCATACATGGTCATTGACCCAACACCACGTGGAGTTGGCATGTCACTCCAACCTATCGCTCCACCATTGACATCTGGACTGACTAAAGGCAAAGTGGCATGCCAATAGGGCACTCACCAGGATGAATCTGTATCTTCCACCTAGACTAGGGTGACCCACCAAAAGCACAGAATGACATCCTAATCCTCATGACGTGTAGCCTACTCATGTGCCACATAGGCACCATTATGGACCAGTACGAGGTTTCCATGTGTCCATGAGACTGTACTGACATCATCAATGAAATCACTTAAATTTGTGTTCCCTTCTCAAACTTTCAAATTCTAATCAAAAGAGAAGATGACGTGTGGCCCCAAATCACATGAAAGGTGGGTTTTAACAAGTTTTGCGTTGTGTGTTGAAGTCGTCGTGCCATATTGGGCAGTGTGTTAGATATCCCCACAACAAGATAGGTGGCTTCACGAATATACATCATTTCCAATCATCATACAACCAAGTATAGACAACAAAGGACAAAAATCATTGGCCACAAGTATACATAAATGATCATCAAATCGCAAAGCACCGTAGTTGTATTAAAAAAAAATTGTTTCCCCCACTAACAGCCTCCCAAAATACATGTCAAAGTATTATAAGAGAAATCCCCAAGAGGAGGAAAAAACTAATCTATGATCAATTTATCCTCTGAAGACAAATTGCTCTGATGCCAAGTGTCATGGAAGATGACCTGCCTGCATGTATTCTTCCCCCAAAAGGGGCCAAATGGACATCATGGTTACTGATGTGTGAGGATCTTCTGCTAATTTTTTAAAGGAGGGAAAGGTCCCTCTTTGTTCACTCTAACTCAGGTATACAAGCAACAAGACATCATGTACTTCATCCTAAGATACAATGGTACTACCTGACCAAAACTCGGATGAAACGGACGACAAAGGAACCAGCAGGATGGTCAATAGTGCTCTACATTATTAGGTGACTAGGAATGAGAGGAAATTCTAATCCATTCTTCCAGTTAGTAGATGACCTCGTGCATTCAAAAACAGAGTACATTTAGTGCAGCATTCTCACCAAATCAAGTCATTTTGAAGGATCCAGATTGAATGAGCTTGATTTGGTAAAAGTAGTTCTCCTCAAAATATTTTGGYGATATTTACACTAGTAATACTTCAGCAGGATTTACTCTAGTAAAAATCAATTTTTACCTACCAGAAACCATTCAAGAAACCAGAGGAGGWATCAAGAATCAAGGAGTTGTATCAAGAATCAATAAGCAGTATTGSGTCAAATAAATGGTTTTCTCATGATTAAGGCACCCATAAAAGTGGATAAGGTGCTCATTTGAAGGGTCRTCACTTTGGGGGATTAAAGAGGTTATTATAATCAAATTTATTTGATCAYAGACCTCARGCATAGGCAGATGGTGAAGGAAGTAGAYCTCAATGGATTCATACAMTGTGTTATTTTCGGTCTATAAAACCRATCTTCTTCTTYTTCCAATGTATCTGTCTTCTTGTAAATCCATTTCTCCCATTTTGTCTACTTGTATTATATCTAATTAATAAAAGCTCAGGAAGCATATTAAACAACACATTCAGTGTAACTGTGTGATGTTTTCTCATGGCATGGAGTTGATTTCATCTGTACATGACCAGTTCTTATCATTTCTTTGTGTATTTGAATGTATGTAGAGGGTACCTCCATATGATTAGATGTGTGAAGATTTAAAACTATATGAAGCATGTTATTTCATAGATATCATACATTTTTTATAATTGTTGAATTATTAATTTCTTAGCACAATTTTCTTTCTCATATAAACTACAAGATTCATTCTAAGCAGTGCCTCGTATGTTTAATTGTTTTTCTTCAAAATTCACCCACTCATCCCCTTGAAATTTAAATGTCTGAAACACTCATGATCACATGCATCTTGAGGTTGAGAGTTTAAATCATCTGCTCTGAAATTTTTTGAGGTGAGAGAGAGAGAGAGAGAGAGATCCAACAAAAGTAGTCACTTCCCTAATTAATGCTAATACAAAACTTGTTGTCAAAGTTTTTGAATATGGCTTTCGACAAGGAGTTTATTGATTTATCAAACGATCCTCTTGAAGGATGTCCCATTTTCCCTACATAAACGTTTTTTCCTAAGTCCCTAGAGAAGTTACATGTTCTTGCACCCCTCAAGGGTTTGGATGTGTTGGACCAAACCTTTGTTTTCAACCCACAATCATATTGTAGGGTTTTCGAGGAGGGAAGTATAGACCTTTACTATGGATCTATCAAAACTAATGGGAAATATTTAGGGATAGTACCTTTG
>JASDQU010253126.1:0-16169 GCA_032191745.1 Picea mariana
TCTTCCCCTTCGAACCATAACGCTTGCCATGATGTATCGGTTTTGAACTGCTCCACTGGTACCGCTACGGTGTGAGTTGGTACCTGGTACCGGAACCCTGCGCCAAGAACAGCAATGGTACCTACCCAAGTGATATTAGTCCATTTATCAAATTAAAGTATTAAAATGCATAATAATAACTTGAATTTCAAAGATACCTTAGGTGACCCCTTTGAGTGGGAAAGGGCTGTTGATTATAGCAAAAAGAGGGTCAAAAAGGGTGGTACTGGCATAGAGTTGGAGGTCAATGGTATGTAGTATGGGCATAGAACATAGTCAAAACCGAGGACCAACAGGATATATAACTATATTTTTGTTTGTTTCATTAAAGATGCCAAAAAAGAATGCAGATAGAGTACCTGAAACTTTCAAAAAATTTATTCAAAAAGCCAAGTTTGAAAGAGAAAGAAGGAAACATGTTCAAAATGTTCAACTTGATGACACCCTTGATCACTACATTTGGAATGGGCTCGACACTGTTCAATATAAAGTGATATTAGGTGATTGTGAACAACTTGCAAATATTGTTCCTGAAAAAGAATACTCCCTAGTTATTGCGGATATCCCTCATGGTTATAATATCCAAAACATTGGATATGATATTAATCCTTATACTTGCCAAGATTTCAATAAAGTGGTTATGGGATTTACGGAAGTTATAGCATCACCATTTTGGATATTTCTAGTATTTCATTCAAACACACAACAAGGATTAGTACAATCAAGCTTCAATGGGAAAGAAAAGACAAGGATGCAGTTTATTTGGTAAGATATTGAAAGTGTATGTTTAGCAATTAAGATTAGAAAAAAAAATTATTAATTCATAAGTTAATTGAATTTGCACTTATTTATGTTACAGGCACAAGCCTAATATTCAGAGCTCCAATAGAGAATCATTTAAACGTGATTTTGAGAGTATACATCTTGCAACCTAGACAAAAGATGATTCTTATAATTCTATTATTGTCAATGCAAAGGATGGAGATACTTCTAGTAGTATATTGGTATGTGAATCACTATACATTTTATTTGTATGTGAATCACTATACATTGGAAAATTTTATTAAATGTTGTCATTTTTCACTTCAAATGTATAAAAATATGAAAGAAAATAATAATTTTTTATAAAATTTTGACTTTTTTTGTTCAATTGAGTCCATAAAAATGTTTTATTTGACATGCTATTTAAATGAATAGGTGCCAAAATGTATAGGTTTTTTATTATATATGGCTATAAAATGTGTATTTTTTTGCTAAATATTCAAAAATAGTGTTATTTAACTACAATTTTTTTCTATGTATTGAAGTAAAGGTAAACAATGTGTTAAAAATGATGTTTTTCACTATATTTAAAAAGTATGGAGCAATAAATTAATTGAGACAAAATTATATGAAAAATTGTAACTTCAAAAAAGTAAATGGTAAAAATATTTTTAAGATTGAAAGAAGCATGAAAAAATAACTAAAAACATCGTTGAATGAAAAAAAAAATAGAAAAATTTGAAAATAGATGAAAAATAAGAATTAAAAAAAATAATGTGGAAACATTGTGGATCGAAAAATTTAAAATATCGAAAAAAACACCTAAACAAGGAGGGGTGATACCCGTAGCACCATTTTTAAAAATGGGGTCAAAAATTGGACCCCCAAAAAAATAAGAGCTTTGTAGAGTTCTCGTTAAGTTGGTAACTATGTTTACATGTATCCCAAAATTTTATGTACTACATCATCATATGAGAAGAAGGGGCTTGAATGCCTGAGGTTGATGTAGTTGTAAAAAATAGAAAGATCGTGTTATAAATTCAAAAAGAAAAAGAAAAATAAAAGATATAATGATAGGTCAAAATCCAAGTAAGCTTGAGCTCTACCTCCTCACTATGAGGCCATTGCCCCAATTCCTAATGAAATGAATGCATATATAAAGAAAGGACTTAATTGAATTATTCGACCCCTAATGCAATAAATGTATAAACCTAAAAAGGGGGCTTGAAAATCAAATCAATGAATATCAAAAGACAGGATAAGGGGTGGAAAGAAATAGTGTTGAGGAAAGGGTAACTTAATGCATTAAACACTATCTCTACAAAGACGCTCATGGAGATTAACATCATATGTGGCCTTTCATGTCAATGACACCATGACCATGAAGCAAACTCAAGATCATATCATTCACTCACACTTACACCTTGATGGGATTCTTTGGAAATACTCTTCTACTTGAGTACTGGCACACCTAATAGTGTTCTATGATGGTCCTCCCATACATAAACTTGGAAAATTGCATAAAGTCATAAGCTAGTGTGAAGTTTGAAGAAGATACCTAATGTGATCTACTTATGTGGATTTTAAATTAAATATGGCCCACTTTTTATGTTATAATGACTCTTGTATCCATGATGGTTGGTCTCACTTGATTCTTTGATCCCATGCTTGACAATCATGCAACTTAGACATGGTCCTTTGAAGGACATTGATGATGCTTCTCGACCCACACTTCATGGAAAATGATACACATATTTGGAGGACGTTGGAGCCTTGATAATGAGCGTTGGACCATATGATGACTATATTTAGATGACATCTTCATCTTCAGCAGAATTTGGGAGGAGCACATGCAACATATTCAGCAGGTTTTGAGCACTCTGTAGTAGCACGAGATATATGTCAACTTGGAAAAATGTTCCTTTAGCATGAACAGGGTCCAATACTTGGGATACATTGTTGATGAGCATGGGGTACATGTTGATCCAAGTCATTCAAGATTGGCCAGCCCTGACCACACTAACCAAGCTTCAGAGCTTCTTGGGACTTGCCAACTGCTACCAACGGCTCGTGTCCGGATTCTCCCATATCGCATGGGCCCTCATCCAAGTGACAAAGGGTGGTGGCAGGGAAAATTTTGCATGGGGAAGGAACAACAACGAGAATTTGATGATCTGAAGCATCGCTTATGCTCAGCTCCAGTACTCTCCTTACCTGATCTGCAAAAATCATCCGAGATTGAGACTGACGCATCTGACTATGTTGTAGGCATAGTTCTTACTTAGTATGGTCATCCGGTAGCATACCATAGTGAGACACTCTCAGATACTATCTGGAAATACCCCACCTATGACAAGGAAATGTATTCCATTGTACAAGCCTTTCATCAATGTAAACATTACATTCTAGGAAAGGAGAAAATCATCCACACTGATCACAAGCTTCTGCAGTTCATCTAGACACATGAGAAGTTGCAGAACGACCGCCATCAGAAGTGGTCCACCTACCTACGACAGTTCCATCTCAACATCAAGTATAAGATAGGGATCACAATTGTGTCGTTGACTGCCTTGGTAGACCTCATGTGGTTGCACTCACCATCGTGCTCCATTATTGTGGGCATGAGGCATCTGAGTGGCCCCAACTTGATCAACAAGATCCAGAAATTTCCACCACCTATTAGCTCTTGGGTACAGGTGTGAATGTCATTGATTGTCACAATCAGGATGGATTTTTATGCCATCTGGGCCATCTGTATGTTCCTTCAAGTGAGCATGCAAAGTTGATTTAGGAGGCTCACTACATTCAGATGACAAGACACTTTGGTGTGGATAAAATTGTGGTCATTCTACAGAAACATTTTTATTGGCCAAAAATTCAACAGGACGTCAGCAACTATATCAGATCTTGCACTTCTTGTGCCATTGTCAAGCCACCCATCAAGAAGAAAGGCTTATAAACCCTTATTCCTACTCATGAGAGGCCTTGGGAATCCATTTCAATGGATTACATGTATGTACTTTCATCCACCAAGCAAGGCAATGTTTGTGTATTTGTGGTGGTTTATTAGTTTTTAAATATGGCCATTCTCACACCCTGCAAGAAGAGCATCACAGCGGAAGATACTACCAAGATCTTCTTCGAATGAGTGTGGATCCATTTTGGGATACCAAAGACCATCATCTTTGATCGGGATAGAAGGTTCCTCAACACATTTTGGTTGAGTCTATGGTCACTGTTGGACACCAAGATCACAAAATCTACTGCCTTCCACCCTCAAACCAATGGCTAAATAGAGGTCATCAATCGCATTATTGTGAACATCCTACGCATGTATAACTCTAAGAATATGCGTACATGGGATGAGAGTCTTCCCTATGTTTAGCATGGCTATAATAGGGCTCTCCATAGCTCCATCGGCCATAACCCCTTTCAGGTGAGGCTGGGATTCCAACCCTTCTATCCCATTGATGTTTCACTACCTCTTGCAACAACACAGACAGATTCTTCCCATATTCAGTCTGAGGCCAACAAAGCCACCAGATTCATTGATCGGATTCATCACATCCACCAACAGGTCCATGAGATTTTGCAGAAAGCCAATGCTAATTACAAGCAACGCCATGATCAACATCGGGTACTGCACAAGTTTCAGGTGGGAGACAAGGTCTGGTTACATTTTCAAAAAGAATGCCTTACAGGACCCCATCGGAAGCTTCGTCCACTTTTCTATGGGCCTTACACTATCACCAAGGTTGTGGGTGACAATACTTTTGAGCTCAACACTCCCTCCTTCCTTGGCTTGCACCCAGTGTTCAATGTGGATCTCCTCCGGCCATATTTTCCACCATTATTAGACACCTCAGAGATCGTCGAACAATTGACACCAATAGATCTCAACCCTGATTGCATGGAACAGGAATACACTGATCAAATAGTGGACACACAGGTCAAGGGCACTCGCCAGTAGAGGGTCCATCTTTATCAAGTTGTCAAGGCAGGGAAGCTCCTACACCAAGGCAAGTGGCTCACCTGGAGCCAAATTCATCATAAATTTTCTCACCTTATGGGAGCACTAAACGCAATGGAGACCATTTCTTCCTAATTGGGGAGGACTGATTTGGGTAGATATTGGTGGCCACCCACCTATTCCAACTGGATCCTTTTGACAGTTTTAGTTTAACACATTCTTTTGTAATTCTTTGTAATTGTGGATTCTACGCTTTCGGGGTGGTTTGAATCCTTACATAGGTTCCAAGTGGAGATTGGTGGTTGCCCACCTAATCCAACTGGCTTAGTTTGGAATTTTTCATGTTAGTACATCTTTATGTACTTCTAGGGGTGTTTTGGGGCCCTAAACAATGTTTTTTTGGCTTGACATAGCCAAAATGTAGATTGAGTCAAAGTTTGATGGAATAATGTGTATCTCTCAAAAATACCTTTCCAATGGGATATCATGCACCTAAAAAAGAGGTCGTATGCAAAATTTATGACCCCAGGAAGTTGAGGTACCAACTTACCCATTGGGGCCCACATAGATTTTGGTGTTTCATCTCATAGGGTTAGGGTTTTGGCATTCATGAGTAATGTTAAAAAGGCCTCTGGAGCCTCATTGTAATCATTCTCCTCAGACAGATGCATGTAGTAGCCACATCTCTTCTCAAAGATAGCTACCACCATTTGAGCAAGTTGTTTTCAGTTTTGCAGTTTTATAGTTTCATCCTATTTTATTTATTCAATAGAAGTTATTGTTCACTAGATATTTGTTGTTTTTATTTGTATCTCTATGTTATTGTATTCAGTCTATTATTCATTTCGTTCCGCTCATAAATATGGATCACCTAGGAAGCTTTATAGTGGAGAACCTTCTCTTGATATTGTATTTAAAGCTTGTTAAAGGACATAATAGGATTAACTAGGGTTTGTATTGGACTACCGTATTTATCATCTCATAGGATAGTCTCCTAAGGTTTGTAGTGGACTACCTTAGGTTTTATCCAAAATCCATGCTTGAAATTTTTTTAAGAGAGTTCATGGTTTGACTCCATAAGCCCTAAAAAATAGTAGTCACTACTCTTAACTCCCTTTAGGAAATCCTTGAAATCTAAATCTACCTTTTAGTTAATTATTTTAGGGTTAGATTAGGGTTTGTAGCAATTACTCTTCAATTTTTAGCCATAATTAGGCTAGACGTCTAGGGTTTAATCAGCGTTTTATCCTCAAAATATATATTGTTATTTATTGCATTGATAATTATATTTGTATCCCTCTATGGCTTGACGTCTTGCATTTTTAGGAATGTTATGTCCCCTTTATATTTAGAAAATTATTGCTCATAAAACCCTAGTTTAACTTGCATTTTCATCCCTGGTTTAATTGCATTGTTTACTTGTTTAAAGGGTTGATTTCTTCTTGTTGTTTTGGCTTGATATATTGTTAAATATTTTCATCTTTCACACAAGATTTTCAAAACCATATATTTTCTCTTATTTGTAGTGTTTGGGGTACCCTATTGTCCTATTGTAACTTGCTAAATATCACAAATTGTCTCGGATACTTCCCACACACAAATCTAGAAATTGCTTGATTGAACGACCTTGCATTCATCGTGAAATATTTATTTCAATGATGGTCTATTTAAGTAACTAATAATGAGGTTTTATAAAAAAATATCATCTTGTCATAGGATTCCTTGAGGTTACTAGGGAAGCCTCCCTTGTGTTTGATTTCATCCTTCACTAAAACGAGGGAAATTATTATTAAGGTGACAATTATAATACTTCCATGTTACACTTGTCTTGGCCCTTGTGGAAGGCTTTGCACAAAAATACTAGATCTTATATTAACATTGTGAAAAGGTATCTCAAAAACAAAATAGAATTAAAGTGATTTAAGATATGTCTTAAGCATCCATATATAAATATATAAGCCTCTCATATGTAATGCATCTTTTTTTAGTGATAAAGAATTTTTAAACCCCTATCACATGCATTTTGAAAAATCCTTTTTCTTTGTTGTGATATTAGTATTTTGGATGTTTCTCCGATGCATCCAAGGACACTAACGACAATTTTCTATAGAGATCAAGATTTTGTCCATTGAAACATCAACATCTATATATAATTTAACATATATGGTTGGCATTATGCCATATTAACATGATTTAACGTCCAAGAGAATGTTATTAGTTAAGTTTAGGGTAATGTCTAAATTATGTTTCTAAGTTAATTCCACTTCTACATCTTAATTAAATCTAGTTTATACTCACCATATGGTTTTTATTGTTGTTCTAACACTATTTTTTCTAAAGTATAAGCATTGTAATTTTGGTCTCATAATGGATTTGAATTACGCTCAAATTATGAATTTAAGCATAGAAATATAAAACATATGTGACTTGCTAATTTTATGTTCAAATGCAAAGGATGGATCGAATTGGACTCTTTAACAAAGATAAGAAACAATTAGCAAGGAAAATTCATTGAAGAGTAGCTTAGACATTGGGTGCAAAAGCCAAAACTCAAAGTATTCAAGGGGATACCTTTAGTTACTTCATGGGGCATTTGGTTTACTAGGTGCGAAGGGATTTCTTAGAATAATTATACCCTGCCACCCCACATCCAATGTACCTCCCAAGATAAATCCATTTTTTCATATTTTAAATTTTATTTGCAATCCTCTATGTTGAGATAGTTGTCACATGTTATCATCAACAAATCTAGACAAAGAAAGCAAAGGTAACCACCCAAAAGGAAAATCTAGTGTCTAAGGGAAAGCACAAACAATTTTATAGAACTGTTTGGTCTAAAAATTCTCTTTGGATTGGCTACACAATAAGGAATATAAAAAAATTAGGTTTTTAGTGACTCAATGGCAGTGATTCATTGGATGAATGGAGAAATAATAATATAAAATATAATATTGAGCCCAATATTTGATGAATTAAAAGCCTCATTATGGGATTTCAACTTTATCTAATTTGAACATGTTTATAGAGAATTTAAGGACACAAATTCTTTGTATAAGGAAGGATTGCCCTAATCTAATCGTATAGGGAAGTGGATAGAAATCAAGGATGGTAATTTGCTTTGTGATCACATGTCTTCCACCTTCACGTGAGGGCCTTTCAAACAACCAAAATTTTAATGAAGATTGTGCTTGAATCTTTAAGGGATTTGAACTTCTACAGAAGTCTCAAGTAGCCATAATCAGTTTTTGTTGTAACTTTTATGTTTAAAGAATTTGTATGAAAAATATGTATATGATTTTATTTTCTATACAATGAAATCTATTATGAAATATTTTTCATAAATATCTAGAAATATGTTTTTTTTTTCTATTTTGGGCCGATGTGTATAGGGACATGAATCAATTTTTTATCCTCCCAATATGAGAAATATTTTAGACTCTAATGGTCAATGCGTAAAGCATATTCAACGTGTAAATTTCTTTCATCTTGATTGAGATGTATGATTTTATCCATTCATTTATTTATTTAATATGGGAAAAAATTAATATCCATTATGTTATATCAACAATTAATGCATGATGGGTTTTTTTTACTAATATGGTTCAAAACTAAGGACAAAAGGATTACTTTATTGTCTATGTTATGGTGAAGACATTTGTTTAATGTATTCCATGTATTGGAATAAGCATTTTTATGAATAACATGAGAGGTTTTTGTAGGTAGCCATCATTTTTTTCCAAATGAAGAGATCTTGTAATGAACCTTCAAGGTAAGACCCGTTGCTCATGTAGTATGATACTAGTAGATTGGTCAGTAATTTCAATATTTCAGGGATGATATTTGAGAGGATTGGTTCAATGTTGACCTCTCTACTCTTGAGAATCTATATGACACCAAAATTCCTCAAGATTGCATGCCAAAACGAAAACAAAAAAATCAATTTCTATGATCTCCCATATTTGAAAAAACTTAAAGACGCACATATATTGGATATAATGCATGTGTTCGAGGATTTGCCAAATTCCCTTTAGAAACTTATTACTTCTATTGAAAAATGTACAAGTACATCTAGAAGAGATTTAGTTGTGTTAAAAATAAAGAAATGTATACAAGAAAAAGAAACAATGAATGCATATGGCCAAACAGTTTATCATAATGCACCATGGGTATTACCTAGAGATGACTTAAATCTTGTGAAGAAGGTAATTTTTACAATTCGATCACCAACATGGTACAATTATTCATTGAGTGAATTATTTATTTTTGATGACCACTTGGCAAGTCTAAGTCATGCAATCATTGTAATTTGTTAATGGTATAAAGTATTGATGTGGATGTGACTTAAATGTGTCTAGCATCCTTAATTTCGATATATTTTTCCTTTTAATATTAGTAAAATCTAACCACTTTGAGAATGAATATGTTCAATGCATATATCTGATAAATGTATGTGGATGTAATAGTCTCACACCATATCTACATTGTACCATTGGATCATTACCTTCATTTGTTTAAGTAATTTTTTTAATAATCTAGCTATATTTATGTTAATGTCTCAAGTAAAATAGTACAGGAAAAATCATTTGAGACTCGCCACAAGGGAAATCAAGTACAGAATGGTCAAAAAATTACTGGAGCCCTAAATTGTAGCTTGTTGATACCAACAGAGAGTGAATTTATATTTATCAGGACCCGAAATTACTACTTGATAGCAACCTATATATTAAATAGCAATAGAATATATAGATCCCAAATATACTGATAATTGAGCATTATACAGATTATAGAAAATGGTCTAAGGATGGCAGTGAAAGAGATTTCCATTTTTGGACTACCATGGATTTTTCATCATCATCATCTAGCCTGATAGGATTGGATGGGGTTCCCTCCAGGGTCGGGGCTTGATCAACTACAATGACAGAAATAGTATGATCTTCAATAGGGTATGGCACAATTATTTCCACATTGAAGACTTCCCTACAAATAATTTCAAACTTCTTATCAAGAAAATCCAATTTTTGTAAGACTTTGTTGTTGCTTTCCCTTCTCTTCAATGAACTAGTCAACAAATTCCTTGTAGAGCCTGTACAAATCAATTAACTTGAACACGTTGGTATCCCTGGACCTAGAAAAACCAATGTGTGATATCCAACCCATGAATTTTTCTTCTAGATGATATTTTGAGAGCCTCTACCTTTTTTGGTGAATGGTTTGCTCTATGGATGCCATCTCCTTCTTAATAGTCTCCAGGAATCTGAGTGGTAATTTTTTTATGCCTGCATGGCATCTACTTGGGCCCTAGTCATTCGCTAGTGTGTTTTCTGGTAATGATAACACCTAGCAGGTTGCTTTGAATGGCCGCATTTCATTTTTTTAAGCAATTGTTTATTCAATTGGTATTTGTTTATTTATTTATTTTAACCATCGGCATATTAAATATCAAGTATTAGTGTGACTTACAAAATTACAAAACATTATATTCTTGTTTCGATCTTGAAATGAGGTGGATCACATCCAAAGAGATACATGTTGTGAACATCATATCTTGGTGCAATGAAATAACAATTATTTTTTGTGTTTTTGAAAATGAATTTCTAACTAGATTTATGGATCTTCAAGTCGCGTTTTGGTACATTTGGCAGAAGACATTGAATTAGTTAGTGTGGTTAGTTGTGGACGGTTTTTTTCCTAGAGAAGTACATGAAAACAATTACGGAATTTGTAAGGAAATGAGCACACCTTCAAGGGTGTATGGATAAATGGTATGTTGTAGCTTAGTCTTTCTTTTTTATGTTTGAGTTTCTAAAAAAATTCCATGTAGATTCTCAATTCATGCGGGGTGGTGAACGTGATGAAGAGAAATTAGAAAGAGAGACATTAGAGACAAAATGGGATGCACACATTTTGGAAGGTATACTTATTTGGCATATATAGTTGTAATTGTACTTTTCATTGAATATTTGTTTTCCTTGAAAAATGGTTAATGTTAAGTTTTCATTAACAACGCAAACATTCATGAACACGAAAAAATAAATGAAGTATAAAGGAAATTTTAAAATGTACAGAGAAGTACAATAAGATGCGTAAAGAATGAAAGTAGGACACACAATTGTTTAAAAGAACATTTTGGTATACTTTACTAATAGAAGAATTGCATGACCAATATCTTGCAAAATATATAAAAAAAAAAATGAGAACAAAATTATTAATTTGATTTAAACAACAAGAAAAATAAAAATACATTAAAATTTAAACATATAAATTCAAGACTAATATATATTAAATAAAATATAATTATTACCTTTTTCCAGGAGAATAAAAAAACTTATATTCATATTGTTATAGTGCAAGTTGTAGGTTGGGAAAAGCCCGACCCAACCACAAAGCAAGTTCTACAACATGGGAATCCTACACCCAATGTCACCTCGATGTAGGTCCCACACTTCAAGGGTAAATAGGTCACTCTAGGGGGGCGATCCCGGTGACCCTAGGGGATTGAGATGGAGATGGAGAGAAATGGAAGTGAAGCCCCTAGAGGTCAAGTCTAAGTTGAATGAAACATGGGAAGAGATGCCTTAGAAGTCAAGTGATTTTTTCCCCAAAGGTATATTACTTCGCCAAATGATTGTACCTGCCCGAGAAACAAGAAAATCCAACTTGCAATGATATATGTTAGCATGGATCAGCAAGTTAAGCTTGTTGTCCCTAATTTGCAGCAATGTATGACAGTTTATATAAGCAAGTAATACATTCAAATCAGCATGCAAAGAATAAGATCAATCAACAAATATTATCAATGAGTATGGCAATCAAATATGACTGAAAAATGGCACTTTAAGGCTGAATAAAGCAAGATGTTATAACATGTATTTTATGCAGAAAATTTCATCCTTATGGTTGTATCATTCAATGGCATGCAGCAGCAAAATAAACCATGGAAAAGTGCCAAGAAGTAGCCCAAAAGGTGCGCCCTAGTTAGTAGACCTGGTGAGTGAAGTTAGAGAGCTAGTCTAAGGTTAGTTTAGGAATTAAGAGAGTGTTAGTAGCTAGGGTTATGCATCCCTAATGGCTGTAGGTTAAATTTTGTAACAAAAATTAAAGAAGTGGGAGAGAGGGAATGCCCTAGTAGGGGAAGACTCCTCTCAATGAGGAAAACGAACTTCAAGTGAGAAACCTTTCAAAAGATTCAAATTTGTGTTTTCCAAGGCAATGATTTTATATATCCAATGCAAAAAAAGTATGACTAGTGCCTTTACTATTGGGTTAATGGATTCAAATAAAGAAATAGCTAGAGAAGCTACCTCCTTGGGGGTGTAATCGCTTTTACTTCCCAAGGCAAGTTTCTCTAGCTAGGTTTTAAACTAAGAGGGTGTATGCCCTTATACTTCTCTTAGAAAAACCTTGTTTAATCAATAAGATGAAGCATAAAATGATGAATACTATGGTGGAAGTGTAATCCCTTATACTTCCCACCTAGCTACTATCACAACAACCCTTGACTTTGAAAAGAATGATAGCATAAGAGTAAAATACCATACCAAAATCAAGAAAGATGTCAAGATAATCACCATAATAGATAGAAAATATCCATCCAAGGATAGCGTGTCACTCCTCCATCAACCATTCATCAATATAGCCATAAACAAGTGTACAAGAGACAAATAGAGCCAAGTGTAGCGAAAATTTCAGACCAATACTTCTCACAATGAGGGAGAGTTATGTTAAAATGAGATCTTATGATCTCTTATTTATACAAAATGTCACCAAGGTGACTTGTCCACAAATTAAGGGGTAAACCACAATATTACGGGTCAACAGCCCTAATATTTCCCCCTTAACAAAGGAATATTAAACAATTCATTTAAAATTTCACTTTTGCAAAAATAAAATCCTAATTTAGATGGATGTCACCCCTTTAGGGGGGGTTTTGGCACTAGGAGAAGGTCGTTGGTGATGTAGGAGGGTAGTAAGGCTTCCCAAAGTGACATGTCAAGCATCCAAATGTCTTCCTTCATGGTAAAATCCTCAAATGCCTCAAAACGTCCAAGTGCCAATGCATATCATCTCACCACCATGCCCTAGCCCCCCAAACATGACGTCAAGCTCAAAAAGAGGACGTTTTTCCCATCCTTGGAAAATTGTTTGGAAAGTGAAGGTTGGGATATGTCGTCCAAGTCATCATAAAATCCTTCCAAGTCTGATATTTCTCATCTGTCATGTGGGCCCTTGACATCCAACCTGTGGGCTTGTAGCCCCATTGAAGCCCAAGCTAGGCTTGTTCTCCCAAATATGTCCACCAACTAGGTCCTGCAAAGAAAATGAGCATGCCCTCCAAGGATAACAATTCATAACATCATGATAAATGAATCCAATCAATAAATAAGCCATACAAGAATGTGCATAAAAGATCACTATATCAAACAATTAATTTCTCAAAGACATTATGCGAATTTCCAAGCTTGAATATGGGAGGGTTGAAGAGGTGTTGTATTGGGTAGATATTTCCCTAGGTCAAGGAGAGTTTCCAAGAGATCCCTCTCTAAGCCATGTAAAGTGGATGAAGTGGTTGGGGTCGAGACTCAATGGGCATAGGGCTCATTACATACAAGGGGTCGTAGTGTCTCATTCATGGGTGCCTTTGTATAGGGTGTGTGGTACCTTCATCCGTAATGCACTTTTTCCAAGCCCGTCAATTGGATTTTATATTTCTTTCTTTGTTTTCTTTCAATATAGAACAAGGAGAGGTTTAAGGTCATTTCCCTAGTGTGGTGACCATGTGATGGAAATGTTACCCACAAACACCTAGTGTAAATGAGATGGATGGCTTGTGATGAGACCCCCTTTCTCTCAACCATGAAACTGAGATCCATTGCCCCAATTTGGTGACCAGATGATGACAATGTCATATCGCTCGATATTCATGGACATGATAGGTTGGCTCGTGATGAGACCTCCTATCCTTCAATTAACCCTTAAGCATTATTTATTATATTGTGGATCCCCTTTACTCAAATATAAGTGTTTCATTGTTTCTTGGGTGATCCTTGGGAAAAGCATCTGGAAGGTTTATACAAGACTTTTATCTTTTACCCAACATCAACCCTTCTGGGCCTTTAGCCCCTTCTTCCCATAGAATGACGGACAACCCCTTCTTGCGTCAATACAACCTAAAATCCCAAGAGATAAGGAAATGGAGGGGAACAATGATGGAAAGTGGTAAGTATGGTCGGGAACGGTATGATGGTTCATTAAGGGAGTTCCCATTAGAAAACCCATCCCCAAGGAAAACCACTTACTAGGGCACAATGTCAACCACCAAGGTGAAGCAAGGAAAAAGACATAATTTCCAAGCATATATCGTGAACTCTAGAGAAATATAAGATAAAAAATACTCAATTGGCTTAAATATGGAAATGATTCTCACCATAATATTGACTTGTACCTCATGGAGCAAGGCCCACTGCCTTCCAAAATCCAGCTAGTGTGGTGGATGCCATCTACAAATTTGTCACCATCTATGGTGGTGAGTGGGTTCTCCATCTGTGAAAAGGGTATTTTGGTCATGTAGTCTCTCAACACTCCATATCTTCAACCTGAGGGCCTCGAGACATAGTATCCTTAGTTATCCACAAAATGGGGATAACATATGGCTCCTACTTGTGTACATGTTCTCATCGTAGAGTGAATGAGAACCGTGGAATCTCCTAGTAGACCTGTGCTTGAAAGAAAACATAAAATTGTCAAGTGTAGGATGGCCTACTCATCCTTGTTCTCATATGATGATAATCAAAACCAACTAAACTAGAAAAAGAAAATTTTGACATTTTTTCAAATATTCTAAGCTAAGCATGAAATCAATAGTGCAAGTAGAGAAAAATGAAAATGAAATGCATCTAAACTAGTATGAGAAATCAAGATGAAAATGCAAGGAATCAAAATGACTTACCTACTTACCTAGGGCATGGGACCTGAAGAAGTCATGTGACCTAGATGTGAGGTTGGAGAAGAGACCCATCTACTGGTAGTTGCATCTTGCTCTCATCTAATGTTGTCAAATAGTACATTTTTTTGTCAAACTTATTCCTGATGATGTAAGGTCCAAACCAAGAATTGATGTCTTCTTATTCATATATGGCCTTTCCCTTTCTTTTGTCCCACATGAGCACAAGACTTCCTTCATTGAAATTGATGCAAGTTGTATTCTCATCATATGGAAGCTTTGTGCGGCCTTTTTCTTTGATGATTTCTTCATGTTTCTCATCTTCTTTCTTCAAAATTTGGATATACCCGGGTTCCTTCCCGTGCTATTTTGCAAGTTTCTCTTTGTATTGACCTGCCCATGGAAGAAGTGTGTCTATAGATTCCTCTTCATAAAGGGTATCTCATATGGATCATACTTAATGGTTTGTAGGAGCACATCATAATCACATTCGTCAACATAATCAAGATCCATCACGTGTCTATCATCTTTCTCTCGATTGTATAGTATCTAAAAAGTTCCATCTCCCATAGCAATGTGTGCAAGGGTGATATCCATGCTAAGGAAACCCCCGAGAGTAGTATACCAGCTCCTAGATAAGAGAATTCCCCAAGTGTCTGGAACATGATCACTACTATGTCCATGAGAATGTTGATATGTGGAAAATCAATCAAGAAAACCTCAATGTCCTCAAATACCTTAAGAACTTTGACTTTTTTGAAATCAATTCCACACACATTTCCATAAGGCTGGGTTGTCTTCAAACCAATTTGTTTCATTACCTTCAATGATATGACATTTGTTGAGGCCCCTAACTCAAGCATGAAGTTGTTCAAATAAAGGCCATTCATGCCCAATGAGAGATAGAAGGGAGGGTTATTTTCCCTTAGTCAATGGATATTCATAGTGTTCAACATGATGGGAGGATCCTCCTTCTCGGCTGGCACCTGTAATACGCTCAAAAATTCTCTTTTTACAGAAGGGATCTTACACACCTCTGTCACTGGAACTTCATATTCAGTTTTCCAAACATGCTTGCAACATATTTATTCAACTAAATATCACTTGTAGGAGTTGTCTTAGGAAGAAACTCACATATTGGTGATGGGGCCACCTTTTCTACTAAAAGAAGAGGAGTATCAGGTTGTGGTGAAGGGTCTGAATCATTTTTTGTTCTATAGGTTAAAATTTCCCTCCTCCTTAATTCCTTCTTTTGATCATCTGTCAATTTACTTAAGGCCAGGAGTCTCCCCTCTCTTTCTCTTATTCTTCTAGCTTCATTGATTTGTTCTTGGTGTTGGAAGATTGGTTGTTGTCATTGATGTCAACCCTAGTCATGGGTTTTGGACCGCAAGATTGAAGGTATTTGGACATGAAGGAAAATGCACATGCAGATACAACACCCATGGATGGATAGTA
>JASDQU010253128.1:0-16042 GCA_032191745.1 Picea mariana
AAATGAAGATTACAAGAGGTAGAAAATCCATTTTAACATAAAGTATAAACCTCTAAGAGGCAAAAGCCCTAAAAATATAAAACCCTAACCCTAGGAGAGGAGGTGGAAAAAGGAATGCGAGCCTTGAGAAGCCTATTTGATACACCAATATCCCAGGGCCACAAATTTTGCATTCAAACTCTATTTGGGGCATTTCTTGGAGTGTTACAAAGCTTATTCTACACTTTATAATGTCGAAAAATGCATGGGAAATGTACAAATGATGTGTTGAGAGTTTAAGACCTACAAACTGTAGTAGAACTACGAAGATGTAGAATCATTACGAGTTAGTGGAAGAGGTGGGTGGCCACTAGTATCCACCTAGATCAGTTACCCCCCTTAGGAAACAATTTTCCCCATTACATCAAGTTCCTCAGATGGGGAAACTTTTGTTGAATTCGAATCCTAGCGGGCCATTTTCCTTGATGAAGAAGTTGTCCTACTTTGAAAACCCAATAGAGTTGTATGTTCTATGTAACACCATGTTTCCCCTAGTTTGTAAATATAACTATATTGGCCAAGGAACTATGGCAAACTCAAAGGTGTGAATGTTTGATTTGATGGACCTTTGTATAAAAGGTCGATGAATGTAAATTATGTTATTTTAATAGAAAATGGATACGTGTTGCATGACTATTGGAAAGGGGATGTGCTAAGAGAGACCACGAATGCTAGGAAAAGGTGGTGGAGGGGACCAAGAATGGTTGCGTTAACCTCCACCGAACAATACTTTGTTGGATTTAATTGCTCAGGATCAGAACAACCCTCTAACCCAGGAATGAATTACAGTCAGGCTGGTAGGTGGGAAGACCTCCTCAAGATTTAATGAGGGGATGGGGCAGACCACACATCTGTAAGGCTTCCAGACCCGACCAAGGACTAGGAATTCCGGGCCACATGCAATCTTTCTAGAAAAGGAAAGAAACGAAAGCATGGGGGTCAGAGAGGAAATCTACGAAGAGTGCAGAGACGAGAGCCAAAGCTCTCGGGTCCAAGGAAGGACTGAAAGAGGAAAGCGAGTTCTGATCACAGGAAATAGAGACTAAGTTGGGAGAAGGATAGTAACCTTCGTTCCTATCTATTTTTCTACTAGGAGAAGGAGAGTTACCTTCATCCCTATCTATTTCTGTACTGGGAGAAGGAGATTAACCTTCGTCCCTAACTTCCGTTGAGCTGGAGGACAGAGATTGAATCTCAAAGCATCATGGTCTAAGCTCGAAGGTGGCCAGTGGTAAATCCATTAGGAGTGACTGAGCCTATGGTTGGGTGGAAACGAGCACCCATTTCAGCAGTCACATCACACCTTATGGTTCTGATAAGTGTTTTCATGCCTTGTGCTTTGAATTGGAAATAATGGATGCATGCGTGCATTTATATGTCTATAAATGGTTTATGTATTGAAATGATTAAGTTATGAGTATGCGTTTGTTCCCTTGAGAACTTAGGCTTCTGCTTGATTTTCCATATGCTCCAGTTTAATTCCTTGAAGGCATTTCCCTGGGGAATTACATCACAGTTCCAGAGTCAGAGCAAGCCTCTTGGAATTGCTACCGTTTCGGTAACCTCACGAGTTTACCTTGCCATGTTTCAAAGCTTAAAGTTATGCAAGTTAGGGAGACGTTTCCTTCAGACCAGTAGTCTAAGAGACTTTGAATTCACGCCCAAGTCCTTAACCAAAAACCTAGCTAACAGTAGAGTTCATAGCCCAATAGTCATCTAAAGGTCCATGTGACCAGGGTCTAGGTACCTTGTGTTAAAAGGAGTTAGCACATGAAGATTTCAGGACTTCGAGAGCTCGAAGCTCTGCGATGTCAAATTTAACGATAGTCAAAGTTACCCGAACTACCAAAGTAACAAGAATGATAGATGACTTAATAACTCGACACCGGAGATGGATGTGAGCTGTTTATCGGGAGGAGAATCTATTCTGGTCGTCAGATCAACTCAAAGACCCATTGGAGTTAACGAATCAAAAACTAGTTGCTCGGTTAAATCGATGGTTTGGAATCATTGCGGAGTGCAAAGGTGAAATTAGCAGACATGCTAGTTCATGGCCCACAATCAACCAACGTCGTTGATCTAATTGGAAATGGAAGATCAACAACCGGGATTAGATCAGAATCGGGCGAGCACTTCCTAGATTGCGGAGATTGGACCCCGCAATCACTGTGAACCGTCGATCTATGAACGGAGATCGATGGTGGGGAATCATTGCAAAGCGCGAAGGTGAAATTAACGGACGTGCTAGTTCACGGCCTACAATTCACCAACGTCATTAATCTCATCGGGTTGGAAGATCAACGAACCTGATTAGACCGAGTTGGGCGAGTACTTTTCAGATTGCAGAGGTTGATCTCTTTGATACAGAGTGTGCACGTTGGGGCCCCGCAATCACTGTGAATCGTCGATCGACGAACAAATTAGTATTGGTCGGATCATGACCGTCAGACCTAGAAAAGTTGCTAGGTGGATGGTCATGAGTTCCTTTGGAACTCCACGGAGTGGAGTCCATCTGTGCCATCGATCTGAGTGAAAGGACATGCGTCGACAAATCGTTGACTTTAGGTGTAAGCACTCCGGGAGAAAGCCGGTGTGGAGAGGTTGAAACTCTTGAAGCCCGAAGAGCCGAAGTGATTTGAAATCATCGATATATGGGAGACACGCATTGATAGATCATCAACTTCAGGTGTAAGAAATCCGGGAGAAAGTGAGTGTGGAGAGGTTGAAACTCCTAAAGCCCAAAGAGCTGAAGTGATTTGAAGTCGTCGATGTGTGGGAGACACGCGTCGATAGATCGTCGACTTCGGGTGTAAGCACTCCGGGAGAAAGCGAGTGTGGAGAGGTTGAAACTCCTGAAGCTCGAAGAGACGAAGTGATTTGCAGTCATCGATCTATGGGAGACACGCGTCGACAGATCGTCAACTTCGGGTGTAAGCACTCTGGGAGAAAGCAAGTGTGGAGAGGTTGAAACTCCTGAAGCTTGAAGAGCTGAAGTGATTTGCAGTCGTTGATCTGTGGGAGACATGCGTCGATAGATCGTTGACTTTGGGTGTAAGCACTCTAGGGGAAAGCGAGTGTGGAGAGGTTGACACTCCCGAAGCCTGAAGAGCCAAAGAAAATTTGAGTCGTCCAAGACAAAGGGATAGGTGTCGTTAGATCCTTCACTTTGGAGGAAAGTAACTACAGGAGAAAAGGGGATGTGTTGAACAAGAAATCCCGAAGGCCGGAGAGCCAGAGTTCATCTGAGTCGTCTATCAACTGAGGACAGGTGTCAGCAGATCTCCTATTTCAAGAGATAGACACTTCGGAGGAAAGTGGGGTCACGAGAGTTGAGAACTCCCGAAGTAAATCGTGACCATCGATTTGAAAGAGACACGCATCGACAGGTCGTTGACTTTGAGAGAAATCACTCTGGGAGAAAAGGTGGTGCGAACGTCTGGGACTCCCGAGCGCTAAAGTTCTGAAGTGGACCTGAGCTATTGATTTAGATGGGTGTGTGGCGCCTAATATAGAACTTCAGGTACATACTACTTCAGAGGAAAAGAGTTGGAATGCTCAGAACTCCCGAACGTTGAAGTCCCAAAGAAGATCATAATCGTTGATCACAAGGGACGCGTGGCGCTCGATCTGTAACTCTGGGTATAGAGTACTTCAAGGGAAAAATGTGTAGGAACGTTTGAAACTCCCGAACATCGAATTTCCTAAGTAAATCAGGGTCGTCGAAATCCCCGAGGACACATAGCGTTGGATTGTGAACTTCAGAGGTTTTCCACTCCAGAGGATTCGCATGGTGGTTGTCTTGGCATCTGGTCATAGCCCGCGGTCATATGCAAGTATAGGGGGATGAAAGAACCCAGAGATCTTGGGAGAGGATATCTACCTGGTATTAGCTCGTCTCGAAGCATGGAGATCATGGTTGGAAAGCTCTGGAAGAGTAGAATGGAATAGTGACCCCTTAATGAGGGTATTATTCTCTCAAGAAGAACGAAATTTTTACGCCCCGTTGTGGGTGTGTTACAAATTGGTATCAGAGCATGGTTACAATACTTGGCCTTCTTGGGCTCATGGACGAGTCGTTTAAAAACCATATATATAGAACCTTTAAGAGTGACACCCTATCTTACCTCTTTCTTAAAGAGTCTGGTTAAACTTTTATTGAGGAAAAGAATGAAACTTTCTACTGTGTGTGTGCATTTAAAGAAATTTTGAACTGTGTATTGTTCATAAACTAATAGACTATTTGCTAAGAACAAGTGTTTTGTCAGCACTCAAGCAGTCAATAAATCACGGGAAAACTTCAAGTCTAAAGGATGGTGACGTGCTATGAAGCGGGGGATGACTCCCACAATAGAGACGAATAATATGACGAAAGGAGGGCGGTGGAAACCACTCTGGATCTAGCTGAAACTGTAAGGAGACTCAGGGCCGAATTATAGAGTTGCAAGGATGAAAACGAGAAATTGATAAAAGAGAAATAAAAAGAAACAAAAATTAATGCAGTCTTGTTGCAGAGCTTATCCGACATACAGAGGCAACTGCAACATGAACCCGCAACCAGTCATGTGGACCGACGACATGTGAAGAGAAGTCAAAGTCCACCTGAGATTTGAAAACATGGCCCCATAAGTTACCACACTAGGAGAAGTACCTCGAATAAGGTCCAACCTGGAGGTAGGGGACACTCACCAGGAGAGTCCTATGAAAAGGAAGATGGCAACTCCTAGGGATCTTCTAGTAGCAAAACTAGCTCACATTTTCAAAGGAAAGGAAGGAAGCGAAAGCATTCCAAAAGTCATGATCCTGAAGAATTCAAGAAAGCCAAACCACCCTCTTTCGATGGAGAGATTAAGAAAGGGGAAGAGGCTGAAGCTTGGCTGCTTGGTTTAAATAAATACTTAAGATTCCATGACTACTCTGAAAACTTGAAGGCTTGAATAGCCATCTTCAACCTGAAAGGAAAGGCTTCCATTTGGTGGGAAGACCTTAGGAATGTGAAAGGAGTCCATGAGAAGGAATTGTCATGGAAACAGTTCGAGAAATACTTTAGGAAGAATTATTTGTCAGATAAATACATGGATGGGAAGACTAAGGAGGTCTATGAACTCAGGCTGGGACGGCTCACCATAGATGAATATGTCAATAAATTCCTTGATATACTGAGGTATGTACCCTACATAAAGGATGAAAAGGTAAAAGTCCAACAATTTATCAGTGGGTTACCTTAGACCTACCAGAGAAGGATTGAGTTTGACGAGCCAAAGACCTTAGAACACACTATCTGGAAGGCAAGGTATTGTTATGAACAGTTCAGGCGCCAGACAGAACTTCACGAGGATTCGAAGAAGAAGAATAGTTCAGGGTTCAATAAGAAGGGGTTTAAATCCTTAAGGTTTAAGAATTATAGGAAGGATTCAAGGATGAGCCTTCCTACCCGAAGTGTGTACCAGTAGAATTTCCCCTCCCAAAGTGGAAATAAACCTTTTGGATCATCCCCAAGAAAGACTGATAACCCAAAGAAGGAACCCTTGAAATGTTGGGGTTGCAGAAAAGAACATTTATTGAGGAATTTCCCACACCGACAACAGAACAGTAGGAGAATTTACAACATCCAAGAAGCTACCACAGTCAATGATGTAGCTATGAGCATGCCACAGATTTATGCGACTTTGGATAATAAGCAAGCCGACCACCAAGCTTCCATGGTGGAGATAGAAGGTATGATCGCCAACCGTATAATTTCTATTTTAATTGACCTTGGTTCTAATTTGAGTTATGTGGCCCCTCAGACTATTGATAAGTGTAAACTGCAACCCGTTAGACATGTTAAGCCATGGTTGGTACAACTAACCTATGGAACCAAGAGAAAAGTAACAGAGGTCTTACCATCTTGTCAATTCATCATGGATGGGTTGCCCACCCAAGCGACCCTTAACATACTTCCCGTAGGATATTATGACTTATTGATTGGTATGGATTGGTTGGATGCTTATAAAACTAAGTTGGACCGTTACCATAAGACTTTAGAATGTGTAAATGAAGAAGGGAGAAAGGTGACCCTCTAAGGGATTCAGAAGCCTATCTCAGTGAGACAAATATCATCCCTTCAAATGAAAAAGTATTGCAGAAGGGGGTGTCCTCTATATGCAATACAGGTGTCATAATTTGTTGAGTATGACAAACCAAACCTAGAGGACCACCCCATATTAAAAGAGTATAAAGATGTGTTTCCAAAAGAGGTATTGGGTCTACCTTCGAGAAGAGACATTGACTTCTCGATAGAACTTGCACCAGGAGCGATGCCAATATCTAGGACACCCTATAGGATGACTACACCTGATTTAGTTGAGCTCAAGCTACAACTAAAAGAAATGATTGGCAAAGGTTACATCCGACCCAGTGTATCTCCGTGGGGAGCACCAACCTTGTTTTTGAAAAATAAATATGGTATGCTCCGACTGTGCATAGATTATAGACAACTCAATAAGATAACCATAAAGAACAAGTACCCCTTACCAAGAATCGATGACTTGTTCAACCAATTAGGGGGTGCTTCCATTTTCTCGAATATTGACTTAAGGTCTGGATACCATCAGGTCTGAATTAAATATGAATACATCCACAAAACAGCCTTCAGGACAAGGTATGGTCACTATGAATTTGTGGTGGTGCCATTTGGGTAAACCAATGCCCCCGCCACTTTTATGTGCTTGATGAATAATGTACTCAACAAATTTCTGGACAAATTTGTATTGATTTTCGTTGATGATATCTTAATCTACTCCAAGAACAAAGAAGAGCATGAATAACATCTTATACTTGTACTTCAATTACTAAGATAGCATCAGCTCTACGCTAAGTTTAGCAAGTGTGAATTTTTCTAGAAGCAAGTCCATTACTTAGGCCATGTTATTTCTAAAGGAGTGGTAGTAGACCCTGACAAGATCGGATCTATTATGGAATGGCGTACCCCAAAGGATGTATCTGATATCAGATCCTTTGTGGGCTTAGTAGGATATTATAGAAGGTTCATAAAAGGATTATCCAAGATTGGTTGTCCAATCACTGCCCTCCAGAAAAAGGGGGTTAAATTCACTTGGACATCAAAATGTGAAGAAATATTTCAGGAACTGAAATACCTCCTGACCCATGCATCTGTTTTGAAGATTGCAGGCCCTGATAATGACTTCCTCGTGTGTACAGATTCCTGCAAGGAAGGACTCAGAGGAGTCCTTATGCAAGAGAGGTGTGTAATTTTCTACGCGTCTAGGAAATTGAATGAGCATGAAATTAATTATGTGACCCATGACCTAGAGTTGGTTTCCATAGTGCATGCTTTAAAAATGTGGAGGCATTACCTCTTGGGTAGGAGATTTGTACTTATGACAGACCACTATGGGTTGAGGCACCTGTTTGATCAACCAAAACTCAATGCTAGACAAGCTAGGTGGATGGCTCTCCTTAGTGAGTTCAACTTCGAAATCAAACACATCAAAGGGAAGGAAAATAGGGTAGTAGACACCCTTATCAGAAGTATGAAAACGATTCACCTGGCAGTAGTAAGTACCCGTGAAACTAATGTCAGGGAAAGAGTCAGAAATGCATAAGAAATAAATGCATTCTTCAAGACCGTGACCTCATACCTAAGGAAAGAGCCTACAGGGATAAAGTATGAAGGTTATCGGATGCTCGATGAAGGCCTGTTGACTTACAAAAACAGATTGTATATCCCAAATTGTCGCGACTTGAAGAGGTTCATGATGGATGAACTGCACAAGAGACCATATACTGGTCATCCAAGTTATCAAAAAATGATCATGGCCACTAGAAAACAATTTTATTGGCTTGGATTGAAAAAGGACATAGTTGATTACTTAGCTAAGTGTCTAGAATGCTAGCAAGTTAAGGCAGAACACCGACATCCAACAATGTTGTTACAACCCCTACCCATCCCAAAATGGAAATGACAAACCATCTCCATGGATTTCATCACCGGATTACCAAAATCGACCAAGCAAAATGATTCCATCATGGTCGTGGTTGAAAAACTGATTAAGTCTGCTCACTTTGTTCCTGTCAAGTCAACTTTCAAGGAAATAGATATTGCCAACATATTCAAGAAGGAGATATTTAGACTGCATGGCATGCATAGGGAAATTGTATCTAAGAGAGACACCAAATTTACTTCAAGATTTTGGAAATCCTTAATCGCTGGTTTTGAGACTAAATTGTTGTTTAGCACAACCTATCACTGTCAAACTGATGGAAAAACGAAAAGAGTAAACCAAATATTAGAAGACATGCGAAGGATTCATGTAATGCATCATCCTAAGAAGTGGGAAGACTACCTACCATTGGTAGAGTTTTCCTACAACAACTGTTATCAAGAATCCTTGAAGATGAGCCCTTTTGAAGCCCTCTACGGTAAACAATGCAAAATCCCAATCATATGGAGTAATCGAGTGGAAAAAATTACAATCGGACCCGACATGCTGAAAGAAATGGAACAACAAGTGATTCAGATAAAGAAAAATTTGAATATTGCTCAAGATAGACAAAAAAGGTACACTGACAGAAAGAGAACTCCCAGAGAGTTCAAGACAGGAGACCATGTCTGTCTTAGAGTTAGGCCTAGGAAGAGTTCCCAAAGAATGGGATCTTGTGCCAAGCTATCACCTCGGTATTGTGGACCCTTTGAGGTCTTATATAGAGTGGGACCTGTAGCTTATAGGCTAGCAGTCCTTCCCACAGTAAAGGCACATAATTTTTTCCATGTTTCATTATTGAATAAATATGTACATGATTCTAATCATATAATTGATTGTTCTATGATCTAGGTGGAGTCGGAGGGAGAATTCCTTCCAGAACCTCAATGCATACTAGACAGGAAGGAAACCTCACTCAGTTACTGAACCATTGCACAGGTCAAGGTGTAGTGGAAACACTCTGTCCCAGATGAGGCTATGTGGGAAATGGAGGATGCCATGAGACATGCATATCTGATTTTGTTTACTCCTGTATATACATATCATGTTGACAGATAGAACATCAAGGACAATGTTCCTTTAAGGGGGAGTGAATTGTAACACCCGGTTTCCCCAGTTTGTAAATATAACTATATTGTCCAAGGAACTATGGCAAACTCAAAGGTGTGAATGTTTGATTTGATGGACCTTTATATAAAAGGTCGATGAATGTAAATTATGTTATTTTAATAGAAAATGGATATGTGTTGCATGACTGTTGGAAAGGGGATCTGCTAAGAGAGACCACGAATTCTAGGAAAAGGTGGTGGAGGGGACCCAGAATGGTTGCGTTAACCTCCACCGAACCAGTACTTTGTTGTATTTAATTGCCCAGGATCAGAATAACCCTCTGACCCAAGAATGAATTACAGTCAGGCTGGTAGGTGGGAAGACCTCCTCAAGAGTTAATGAGGGGATGGGGTAGACTGTCCATCTGTAAGGATTCTAGACCTGACCACAAACTGAGAATTTTGGTCCACACACAATCTTCTGGGAAAAGGAAAGAAAGGAAAGTGTGGGGGTCAGAGAGGAAATATGCGAAGAGTGTAGAGACAAGATCTGAAGCTCTTGGGTCCGAGGAAGGACTGAAAGAGGAAAGTGAGTTCTGATCGCAGGAAATAGGGACTGATTCGGGAGAAGGAGAGTAACCTTCGTTCCTATCTATTTCTGTACTAGGAGAAGGAGAGTAACCTTTGTCCCTATCTATTTCTGTACTAGGAGAAGGAGAGTAACCTTCGTCCCTAACTTCCATTGAGCTGGAAGAAAGAGATTGAATATCAAATCATCGTGGTCTAAGCTCAGGGGTGGCCAGTGGTAAAGCCATTAGGAGTGACTGAGCCTATGGTTGGGTGGAAACGAGCACCCCTTTCAGCAGTTGTATCACGCCTTATGGTTCTGATAAGTGTTTTCATACCTTGTGATTTGAATTGGAAATAATGGATGAATGTGTGTATTTATATGTCTATAAATGGTTTATGTATTGAAATGATTAAGCTATGAGTATGTGTTTTTTCCCTTGAGAACTTAGGCTTCTTCTTGATTTTCCATATGCTCCAGTTTAATTCCTCAAAGGCATTTCCCCGAGGAATTACGTCATAGTTCCAGAGTCGAAGCAAGCCTCTTGGCAATGCTATCGTTTCGGTAACCTCACAAGTTTACCTTGCCCTGTTTCAGAGCTTAAAGTTTTACGAGTTAGGGAGACATTTTCTTCATACCAGTAGTCTAAGAGACTTTGAATTCGTGCCCAAGTCCTTAACCAAAAACCCGGCTAAGAGTAGAGTTCATAGCCAAAGAATCATATGAAGGTCCATGTGACCTAGTTCTAGGAACCCTGCACTAAAAGGAGTTAGCTCATGAAGGTTTTGGAACTTCGGGAGCTCGAAGCTCTATGATGTCAAATTTCATAATAGTTAAAGTTACCCGAACTACCAGAGTAACAAGAGCCATAGATGGCTTAAGAACCTGACAACGCAGATGGATGCGAGCCGTTTATCGGGAGGAGAAGTTATCCCGATCATCAGATTGACTCAAAGACCCACTAGAGTTAACGAATCAAACACCAGCCGCTTGATTAAATCAATGGTTGGGAATCATTGCGGAGCACGAAGGTGAAATTAGCGGACATGCTAGTTCACGGCCCACAATCAGCCAACGTCATTGATCCCATTGGGAATGGAAGATCAAAAACCAGGATTAGATCAGAGTCGGGCGAGCACTTCCCAGATTGCGGAGATTGGACCCCGCAATCACTATGAACCGTCNCATCATTGATCTCATCGGGTTGGAAGATCAATGACCCCGATTATACCGAGTTGGGCAAGTACTTTTCAGATTGCGGAGGTTGAGCTCTCTGATACATAGTGTGCATGTTGGGTACTCACAATCACTGTGAATCGTCGATCGACGAACAAATCGATATTGGTTGGATCATGACCATCAGACCTAGAAACGTTGCTAGGTGGATGGTCGTGAGTTCCTTTGGAACTCCGCGGAGTAATGGAGTCCATCTATACCATTGATCTGAGTGAAACGACACACGTTGACGGATTGTCAACTTCGGGTGTAATCAGTTCAGGAGAAAGCGGGTGTGGAGAGGTTAAAACTCTCGAAGTCTGAAGAGCTGACATGATTTGCTGCCATTGATCTATGGGAGACATGCGTCGATAGATTGTCAAATTCGGGTGTAAGAACTCCTAGATAAAGTGAGTGTGGAGAGGTTGAAACTCCTGAAGCTCGAAGAGCCGAAGTGATTTGCAGTCGTCGATTTGTGGGAGACACGCATCGAGATATCGTCGAATTCGGGTTTAATCACTCTGGGAGAAAGCGAGTGTGGAGAGGTTGAAACTCCTGAAGCCCAAAGAGACGAAGTGATTTGAAGCTATCGATTTGTGGGAGACATGCGTCGACAAATCGTCGACTTCGAGTGTAATCACTCAAGGAGAAAGCGAGTGTGGAGAGGTTGAAAATCCCAAAGCCCGAAGAGCCAAAGTGATTTGGAGTTGTCGATCTATGGGAGAAATGCATCGACAGATCGTCGACTTTGGGTGTGAGCACTCCGGAAGAAAGCGAGTGTGGAGAGTTTGACATTCATGAAGCCCGAAGAGCCGAAGAAAATCTAAGCGATCCAAGCCAAAGGGACATGTGTCGTCATATTCTGCACATCGAAGGAAAGTCACTTCGGGAGAAAAGGGGATGTGTTGAACAAGAACTCCCGAAGGCCGTACATCCGGAGTTCATCTGATTCGTCCGTCAGTTGAGGACATGTGTCAGGAGATCTCCCATTTCGGGAGACAGCCACTTCGGAGGAAAGTGGGGTCACGAAAGTTGAGAACTCCCGAAGTAAATCATGACCATCGATTTGAAAGAGACACATGTTGACAGATCGTTGACTTTGGGAGAAATCACTCTCGGAGAAAAGGTGGTGCGAACGTCCAGGACTCCTGAACGCCAAATTCCCGAAGTGGACCCGAGTCGTTGATTTATATGGATGTGTGGCGCCTAATATGGAACTTCGGGTATGGAGTACTTCGGAGGAAAAGAGTTGGAGTTCTCGAAACTCCCGAACGACGAAGTCTCGAATAATATCATAACCGTCGATCACAAGGGACGCGTGGTGCTTGATCTGTAACTCTGGGTATGAAGTAGTTTGAAGGAAAAAGGTGTATGAACGTTTGAAACTCCCAAAAACTGAAGTTCTGAAGTAAATCAGGGCCATTGAAATCCCTGTGGACATGCTGCATCGAATTGTGAACTTCGGAGGTTTGCCACTCTGGAGGATTCGCGTGGTGGTCGTCTTGGCACTTGTTGTCTTGGTGTCTGGTCATATCCCGCAGTCATATTAAATTATAGGGGGATGAAAGAACATGAAGATATTGGGAGAGGATATATGCCTTCTCTGAGCTCGTCTCGGAGCATGAAGATCGTGGCTGGAAAGCTTTGGAAGAGCATAATGGTATAAAGACCCCTTAATGAGGGTATTGTTCTCTCAATAAGAATGAAATGTTTACACCTTGTCGTGGGTGTGTTACATTCTACTAGTGGATGAGATTCATCTTGGTTTCCATGATTCAATCCTATGTAGCTTGCTCGATGCAGTCAATGTTGAATTCTCTAGGGGCCAAGTGCTCGATCACCTCTGAGGTGTCGAGTAGAGGTGGAAAATATGGTTGAAGCAACTCTAGATTAAATAAAAGGTGCAAACCAAGGAAACTTGGAATACTCAATTCAAATACATTCTCTCCCACAACTTTGGTGATTTGTAAGGCCCATATCAAAGAATATTGAGCTTCTAGTGGGGACCCATGAGACATTATTTTTGCAAGTGAAATCACCAACCTAGAACTTGTGTGGAACCCTATGTTAATCATGTCGATGATTTTATTTGGCAGTGGCTTTATACAAATGATCATAAACATGTATTTGGATGTCTTTGATCCTTTCAACAAGTTTGGATACCTGATATGCCTTGTTCTGAGCATGGGAGGACTCTTCCTCTGTAGATGCAATGGGAAAAGCTACGTCAATTGGGGCAAATGGTTGGAACCCTAAGACTACCTAAAACGAGTTGTGGCCAATAGATATATGAATGGATACATTGTAGTTATGTTGAACAAAAGGAAGGCTCTCATCCCATGTTTGTGAATGCTTGGAGTTCTACATTCTCAGGATATGCACAATCATCATGTTGACTACCTATGTTTGTGCATTGGTTGTGCATGGAAGCCAAATGCTTTGGTCAACCTGATGTCCATCAATGACCATGAGCTAGACCAGAAAGTACTTGGGAACCTACCATCCATATCTAAAATAATGATCTATGGTAACCCAAAATGAATCCAAACACACTTGAAGAAGATCTTAGTAGTGGATTATAGTGTGATACTCTTCTTAAAAGGTGCCAAAATATCCATCTTAGCCATCCTAGAGAACAGGTCAACAACCACAAATAAAAAGTAATTACCATGCTTAGTTGAGGGAAAGCCCAACATGTAATCCATGGAGACTAAATCCAATGGATTTTCCAAGGTAGGTAGAGGAATGTACAACCCCTATTTCTTAATGGAAATTTTGTTGATGGCATAGGCCACACATAATCTGATATACCTGATGACATCACTTAGGAGATTTGGCCAATAGAATTAGTTCTGCATCATTCCCATTGTCTTATCCATACAAAATTTACCTACTTCTTGATTATAATGTGCCTCTTAAATCAACTTCTCATGATCACGAGAAGGAACATGAAGATGGCCTATATGGCATACAATCACATCCTAGAGGTGAAAACCTGAAACTTGTTTACCTAGACATAATGTTCGATAGGTTGTAGTAAAGTCTTAGTCATTGTCATATAGTTGGGGATACCCATACATTCATGTCCACAAGAGTTAAGCATTGTTATTAGTGCCACAACTAGAGGTTTTCTAAGGTACTGTGCAACTTAGTTTGTGTTTCTCTTCTTGTACTAAATGTTCAAGTGGAATTATTGCAAGTACATGGATAACTTCTAATGGTGTTCATTTTGTAACTTTCCTTGTGTTTAATTGATTGTTGTGGATTTTGATCAGTCTGGATGATCATTTCATTTCCCAAAATATGATTCGTCCATTGTCAACATGCTTGCATAATCAAGCACATCTCCTTGCCATAGGTGTGGTACCTATGAATCACATAAAAGGGTGTCTCACTGTGATAGGCCACAAAATGAACTATAAATTCTAAACTACCATGGATATTCCACTAGCATAGTTCATCACAAAAAATCACACAAGTTTATGAAATATATTATTATGAAATTATTTACTTAAGATTCAAATTTAGAGTTACTAGCTTAATTCATGAAAATATTGAAATATCTAAAACTAAAATGAAAGAAGCTAAGAAAATAACACACCATACACACATTGAACACATTACGTGCCTTGGGAAAACCAAATATGGGAAAAAACAAACTAAAAGGTGAGGCCTATGCTTTGTTATTGTCTTCTCAATTATGAAATGAACATACAAAGAAAGGGGCATTCGCTATGGAGTTTCCATGGACACCATGGCCAATATGGTTGCTATGGGATCTTTTACTTCCTCTATTCTACTCCAAAATCCCAATCCGAAATTATTTGTTCAACCATGGAACAATAACAATAGAATAAAGATGTAATTTCCTTCATTTCCTAGCAACCCAATATTTAACATAGCCTAATAGTCATCTAGGGTTAGGGTTATTATTGTTTCATTCTTCAACTCCCAATTAGTGTTGGGGTTTTGGACCCTCTACAATATCATTGAAATTCCACACATGGATAGATCCACATGTGTGAGTAATGTGATCTAGCATAGTATCCACTCAATATCGTGTTTTGGTCAATAGGATAAGTCAACTTGTTGGAGGCATAACTTCCACGTACAAAGTCTGATTGAGGTGATCTTCACATCATTGGAAAATTACTGATGTGTAGAACAATATTGAAAGGATGAAAATTCATTCGCAAAGTTTTGACACCAAAAATTGTTGTTTAAGGCCTCAAACATGATCTTGAAGGTTCTGGAATGCAAATCACCAAAGCAAACCTGCACCTAAAATGGGCCATATAAGCCAATAGCTCCAAAATTTCCACCCAAAAAGTACCAAAATACATGATGAATTATACAAATATCCATGTTGGTTCATATCTCCCCATTTAGGGAGGATTTTGGTCCCCAACATATTTCACCGATAAGGGTAAAGAAATCTTTCCTCTACCTTGTCCCTGGAGTACCATTTGGCCTTTCCTAGGAGTTGTCCTTTCAACCCAACCTATTAGAGTTCATTCTACCCTTGTTTTCATGTTTTGGACTTCTTTTGCAAAAAAAATATCATGTACTAACTCCATCTGATATTTTGGTGCTAAATCCTTTAAGTTAGGTATGACTTTCTCATCATTTTCTTGGTCCAACATGGAAGCCTCATATAGTTTCATGCTTTCCACATTCACTATTGAGTAAATGTGCATGTATGGGGGTAGACTAAGTCTATGGGTGTTATCACCTACCTTTTCCAACACTTCAAAAGGACCATACCAGATAACATTGATCTTCTTTTTAGGACCCTACTAGAACCTTTCTTTGTTTAGATACAACCAAAATCTATCTTCCACCTTGAATTTTTTCTCAATTATTTTCTAATCATGTTGAGCCTTGTACTTTTTCATATGACTTCTTCAATGCCTCATCTACTTGCAAATAGATTTGCCTAATATTACCAATAAATTTTTCATCCTTTGATGCTTCTCCTATGGTTCCTTCCATCACTCCTATGTGTTTCCATATACAACATCTAAGGGGTGAAGGTGCAAATATACCCAAAACAAGTTTCAAAAAGGGACTTACTGGTAGAAGTTTGGACTACCTTGTTATGAGAGTGTTAAATATAAATAAAATTATTGTCCCAAGTCTTTAAATTCTTCTGATTATATCTCCTAAAAATTTAAGCCAATGTCATATTC
>JASDQU010253130.1:0-16169 GCA_032191745.1 Picea mariana
GAACTACTTAAATAACACTAATAAGCTAAACTGTGATAACGCTTTCCAATTTGTTCTGTGTAAAGAATCCAGTTCAGCTGTTCGATGGGAGGAAACCCACCTCAGATCCTCTGCAAGCCTCTAGTAAATAGTAAGCAGCAACGCTCTTTTGGATATCGATAACAGAACAAACAAGACATAAAAAGTTACAACAATCTTATAATTTACAAATCATCACATTTAGATAAATTTGTGTGCAAGGATTTGTACAAAATGATTCAATTAATGAAGAAGAGAAATCTATGATTCATTAACTAAAACAAAGTAATTTTTGTACTTTAAAAGTAGGAGAGGTCATATATGGATAACACATAAACCAAGTCACATCAACCTGCAATGAATTACGATAGATAAAGTAGTCTATAATCAACTGCAAACTGATATGAATAAAATCTAAAACAAAAGTTTGATATATTGAAAGCGAAAGCTGTTACAAGACATCAACTTTCATCCCAGTCTGTATCATAAATCTATATTCTGGTTCTCTCCACCGTTATCATGATAGTTTTACAAAAAATAACCAGTATTTAAAGACTTCCCACAGGGTAAAACATCCTTGTGGGAATTATCAAAACAATTTACACAAATCTGGGGATAATATCCCAAGTTTCTAACTCAAGCCAACAACCTAAGACAAAACCATATCCAAAGTATCTCCTAAACTACTACAACATGCCCAATTGATCATTGTAATTCGTATGCACCTGAAAGAGGACAAGAATAGACAATATTAGAGGATATTTTGTTGATAAAATTGACAAAAAACCAATTTTAAGACTAGCTACAGAATCTTGCGATTCTGTAGCTGGTCTAATTTGAGCATAGAATCGCTTCAAAACTAATTCAAATCTTAAAGAATTATATTCGACTCATTTAATCAAATCTTTCATCACTAATTCCAAACAGAGAAAATCAAACCAAAACTTGTATGCAAATTGAAACAAATGAAATCGTAATTGAATTAATCAATCGATAACAAGATATGTGGGATTTGTCAAACGTTTGTTATTGCCAATTGAGAAGAGACATAATCGATTGACAGTTGGGGAACCAACGAAATCATCACTTGAATCAATTTCAAAATGAACTATTAGCCAAGTTTTTCATACGAATTCAACAGAGACAAAATATGTCGGTCTGAGCTTGACAAAACCATTTTTCGAAAATCAAAACTAACAGAGCAGCTTCAAATCTATTTTCGATACCAATTCCAATCGACACAAACAGTAACTGGTTGAACAAATCATTTATGCAATCGTTTATGTTGCCTCATCCATTAACAAAATCATTGTCGAATCACAACGAAATCAATAGAACCGTTTTTCAGATTAATAGAGTTGTATCAAACATATACTAACGATCATGCTAATCATAGCACGCAACAATCGTTTACAAATTAAATTAGACAGGAACGAATTGAAACAAATTGGGGTCGACAAAATCGTTATGCAAAATCATATCAATCAACACAGCCACACGATTTTTAGCAAATAGATCTTTTGCACAGGTTGAATGTAATCAAAATCCAACAAGAATATTTATTCAAAACGAAACAGACTTGTTATTCAGATAATCGAAATCAAACAGGGTTGTTTTGATTCTATTAGGAAAAATCGAAACTTAATCGAAATCAAAGCAAATCGACTATGCTAAACAAACAAAATTGATTTAAAAACAAGCCAAACATAATAAAAAACAAATCAATGGCTTATACTAAGCTAGGCACGACAAAATCACATAACCAAATCATAGTTGTGTCTAATTTTAGGAAATAAATCTACTGTACAGGTCATATGTAATCAAAATCCAAACGAGGATATCTGTACAAAACAAAAATAATTCGGGCAAAACTAAATGAAAGAAAACCAACAGAATTATTCTAAAGGGAAGCAAACCAAGTCAAAATCAATCAATCGCTTATACTAATTTAAGCACAATAGAAATCTATAACTGAATTATAGCTGTATTTGAATTTTAACAAAACGAATCTACTGTACATGATCCACACCAAAACATAGTCATTTGTATCTATTCAAAGAGAACAGAGCTAATCAAAAACAAAATCCAATTCATTATATTAAATCAAGCAAATCATAAAATGAAATTAATATTGAAATTCATACCTGGACCACCAGAAACAACTCTGTCATGATAGTTTGGAATTGACAAAGGCTGTTGCCGCTTCGACATTCCTGAAGACAATCGAACCAGTGGTTCTCTGTTTCTTTTCACTGGCTTGTAACTTGTGGTTCTCCTTCGCTAGCACTGTCACTTGTTCTTCTAATGCTTTGATCTTTGATTGCAATAGGGGAACGTCAATGTAATAGCACTCTAGCCAAGCATTACATTGGATACATGATTGTTGCTCGGGCTTTGATAACACAGGCGAGGGTTTGTTTAAGCCAATAGGGGTTTCATTGTGCAACTTGATTCCCGGGTAATTTGGGTCATTTTTGAGGCACGGGGGTAAGTTAGAGACAAATTCATAGGGTTTCATAGAGAACAGGCCAAGGCCATGAGAATAGGGGTACTCTTCAACCAGGAAATGCTCGATATCAGAGTTGGAGTCCTCACTCAGCACTATGGGCTTTTGGTTGATGTGTTGTTTAGGTTTGTTCTGGGTGAGTCTCGATATCAATCGAGCATTTTTCTTCTCCTTTCTGTCGACAGTAGGATTACCCTTGACTTTCTTATTCACAGGCTTCTTGACAGCCTCAGCTTTGTCTTTTGTACACGGGTTGGTTATGATGTTAGGTAGGTTGATGTCAGGGCAAACCGAGGGTTTGGCAAGGGGGAGAAGGATATGAAATGGCACGGGTGGCCCGACCATAGTCTCACTAACCACAACCTTGTCGATTTGAACAGACTCCAGATTAGCAAAGCCATTTCTGGATAGAAAGACTTGCCAATTATCGCCATGAAGGCTCAAATGATGGACGATAATGAGTCTAATCAAGACATGATGAAAAAGGCTACTATCAACCTTCTCACGCTTGAATCTCTTAGACATCTTGTAAAAACTATGCAAGAAGTAATGCGGCATGTTCAAAGGATAACCCATGAAATTCATCAATAACCAGAGGTGATACAGAAACACCAAGCCATACCGACCTTCACAGGTCACAAATTGTTTCACAATTACCAAAAGATCATGCCACCTGGGTTTGAGGGTAGAAATAGGCATACCTTTATCACAGGAAATGACCTTTCTTGATACAAACAGTAATGGCCATGGCACCTCATCAACTTTGGAATTTTTAAACCACCTTTGGTTTGTAGCCGACAGTCCTGTAGCAGAGCTTATGAATTCTTCATTTAGCTCGAGCTGTAGGTCACTGATTTTAGCCCTGCACCTGTCAAAGGTAAGGGAAAATTGCTGGGCAACCGAAAGGTTGAAACCCTCGAACCTCTATATAAACACTATCCAACCACTATTTTCTAAATCTTTACGGGCATTATCGAATAGCAACAAAGCTTGGCTACCATTCATCCCTATGCGCACCACCGGTGCCATAGACAGGAGAACACAGTGAGCAGGGTGAGTGGGTAAGGGTTTGAACAGAGTAAACACAGGGTTGATAACTCACAAGCATCACTCAAAAACTAGCAAAGGTGAACTTGGATAGGGGGAAAACATTAATGACAAAACGTGTGAAGGTGGTGGAGCTATTCCGGCCAATGCAAAACAATCATTTCCACAGTACAACTGACGACGCATATAACGTTCAAACCACTATGCATATGTTAAAAACCATGCCATTCAATCAATTAATAAAATCTATGATACGTTGATCAAACACTTTGCGCAAGAAATAATGTTAGTATAGTTTTAAAACCAAAGCAATAATTCGAAGTCACTCCAAGGTTTTGATCATATGAACATATGTGTTGTATGCAATGATTTATACCAAGGGTATAACCACAACGCCAATCATTTTCATGAAACCAATGTGCCAAGGTAATCGATGAAAGACTATATAAATCAAACCACCAATGCATCACAAACTCGATCAAATGAATATCATCACAGTCTCGTAAAACGAAGTCATATTAACAAATAAGGATCTTGGAGCCTTGTCAACTGTATAACGATAAGTAAATTGGAAACGCAATGAGCATATGAACACGAGCGATCATAAAAATCTAGTGACGTGTTTAATATGTCTTTGAAAACCAAGTTTTCACACTTGCAGTCATGAAAACAAGAACAAAGGTAAGTGTGAAAATAGCGCAAAAATAATAGTGTCGTTTTATTCAAGGATTGCAATGAAAATCAAGGTTTTCAAAACACTGGTGTAGGAAGCTTATAAGGACAGTATGAAAATGTGAATTGGTTGCAAACAATGGTGACACACTGGTAGAAGCAGTTATCTCTGCCAAAAGAACAAATTCAGATTATGATAATGAGAAAAATTATGACTCCAAAATAACAACAAAAAAATTGTGTAAACATCATCATTAATCAAATATTCCAACAGTTCTTAAAGGACGAAAAATGATAACAGTCTTAAGATAAGCAAGGCACGATATTAAAGATAAAATATCCAATACTATTGACAGAGCCACTGCTGCCAGCAGGCATCCATAGCCTCGACAGGGTTGCCATTTAACCCACTCTGATATCTGTATCCTGCCAAGAAGTTACAGATCAACATAAATGACATTTTAAGGTCAAGAGGTTCCATATTTACGAATTTTCATATACCCGACATTACTTCGCTGCCAGCGGGCCTGTTCAGTACCCCGGTGAAGTTGTCTTGGCATCATGCATGCATTTACCCACTTGCAGCAAACCTGTTCAACATCCTGGTTGGTTTACAAGAACTTCCCACAGCTCTTTTATTGATTTATTTTGTGTTTTAAAGATATATAGTCGAGCGGGGTGACGCTAAATTATGATATTTTAACATATTTTTTCAGACCTCATCAGAATTTTTCAGAACTGTCCTTTATTAAGATCCAGAGATGGTTTATTTATAGAACCAACTTTCTAAGGCAGGGAGACATATTTTGAGTCATTCCCTTAAGGAATAGGGACAACGTAAAAAGATAATAGATGATCATGATAGGCTTTACTTAGAGATCGAAATCAGTCAACTTCTTTCAAACAATAGGCTTTTTGCCAACACAGATGTAAATTTCAGAAGTATACAATTTTTAGCAGTCATTTTAGTGAAGGAATTTTCTATTTTCTTTGTCTGAACAGTTTCCAAAATTCAGGTATGTGTATTTCCAAAAAAACTGATAAGCGTAAAGGAGAAATTAAGGCCAAAAAAGGAAAGAAAAATCAATCAAAATATGTACATAATATACAAGGGTTGTCATCAAGAAAAGTATCTTTTTAGGGCTTGGTCATTCACCGGATAGGTGTCAGGCTGCCCTTCTAGGTTCTGTAATTGGAAAGAGCTGGGGCCCAACTTTTCAGCAACTAAAAATTGTCCAAGCCATAAGTTTTGAAATTTCGTGTGCTCTCCCTTTCCCTCATGCGGTTTGTCCCATTTCAAGACGAGGTCACCTACTTCGAAATTCCTATCAGAAGAAGAGTTAGAATCGAACCATCTTTTAACCAATAGTTGATGCCGATCTAGCTTACGTTTAGCTTGGGTTCTTACCTCCTCTAGCTTCATCAAAGCATTAATTCGGTTTTCCAAAGGGGGACAGTCTTCTTCTTGTATTTTCTGTGATAACTATAGTGAAGGGAGAAGAATGTGTGGTGGCATAATTGCTTCTCTACCATAAACGAGAAAAAAGGGAGAGTTACCTACAACAATTTTTGGTGTTACCCTATCAGCCCAAAGTGCATTTAACAGTGCATTGTGCCAATTTTTGTGATTTTCAGCGACCGTCCTCTTGATGATTTTAATCAAATTCTTATTTGTTGACTCTGCCAATCCATTGCCCAGGGGGTAATAGCTAGCAGAATACTTCAATTTAATTCCTTTTTCTAAAGAGAACTCGCTCATCTCAAGAGACGAAAAATAAGAAGCTTGTTGAATACTAAACAACCAGGAATACCAAAATGGGTGATAATATTCGAATTTAGAAAGGCAATTACCTGAGTGGTATTGACAGTTCTTAATGCAGCAACTTCAGACCACTGGGTAAAGTAATCTGTGGTTGTTATGATAAACTTATGCTGTTGTGAGGATGGGGGGTTGATTGGACCTATGATATCAAGGCCCCACTGTTGAAAAGGAAAGTCTATTGAAACGGGCTGCAAATGAAAGGCTGGTTTCTGTAACCGCCCTGATGCTTTTTGACAAATAGTACACTTACGACACAAGGCATGGGTGTCTCTAAAAAGCGTGGGCCAGTAATAAATGGCTCTCAAAACCTTATGGGCAATGGTGTCACCACCAAAATGACCACCAGCTTCTCCTGTATGCAACTCTAGCAAAACTTTTTCTACTTCATCCTTCTCAAGACAGCGCATCAGTACACCATCAAAATTTTGACGAAGAAGAATACCATTAACCAAATGAAAAGAGGAAGACTTTAATCTCAACGCTCTTATTTTAGTGGGGTCCAGGTGATGGGGGGCTGACCCATGTTCAAGATAGAATTTTATATCGTCATACCATGGATTGACAGAGTTTTGTGTGCAACAAATTGCATTTTGATTGTGTTGTCCTAGGTTTGACGTATTGCTTTCTTCTTGCTGTTCTTCAGCCAAATCAACAACTAAATTGCATAACCCTTGGCCTCTCACTATCTGTGCTGGGGTAATTTCTATGTCGTACTCCTGCAAGGAGGTGACCCAGTTAGCCCTCTTTTCTCCTAGTTCTTTCTGCACTAACAGGTTTCTGATGGCTGGGTACGGGACAATGATCTTCGTCATGGATTTCAAAAGATAGGACTGTAAGTGCTTGACTTCTTTGAAAACATCGTAGGCTTGTCGATCCACCACTGGGTAATTAAGTTCAGTGCCTTTGAAAGCAGAGCTCATAAAGGTAATGGGTACTTCATTGTTCTTGGCATTCTTTTGAGTTAGGACGATAGCATAAGAACGATCAGAAGCAAAAGTGTAGAGCGAAAAGTCTTGGGAAAATTCGGGGCTCATGAGAGAAGGAGCGTCTATTATGGCCTTTTTTATCACATTAAAAGCTTGATTTTCTAGGGGTCCCCAGTGATATTGGGTGTCTTTCTTAATTAAATTCTGTAGAGGCCTGACCGTTTCAGAGAAACTGGGGACGAATCTCCTCAGAAAGTTTATTTGGCCTAAGAAAGACTACATAGATTTTTTGGATGTAGAAGGGGGGAGTTTCGCAATGACTTGAGTCCTTTCGGGGTCGATAATCATCCCTTTGCTTGACATAATAAACCCTAAGAGTTTACCCTGTTCTACTGCAAAAATGGATCTTTTAGGATTCAAGGAAATGTCGTATTTATGACATTGCTGTAGAACGGCTTGTAAGTGAGCTAGATGATCGGTTTTGTTTTTAGAGAATACAGTAACATCATCTAATTAAACTACAATGGACTGATTGATTAAGCCTCAGAAACAATTTCCATTGCTCTCTGGAAAGTGGCACCGGCATTAATCAATCCAAAGGGCATTTTTCGATAAGCGTAGGTGCCCCATGGAGTGCGGAAGGTTGTTTTAAGTTGGTCCGGAGGAGACATCAGGACTTGGTTGTACCCTGAGAAACCATCGAATAAGGATAGCCTCTTAGAACCAGATACCTGTTGAAGGATCTATTCCATGGGTGGGACAGGGTAGTTGTCTTTATCAGACGCTCTATTAAGGTTTCGAAAATCGACGCATAGTCGGATTTCCCCACTTTTCTTCCGAACAGGGACAAGGTTAGAAACCCATTGAGTGTGCCTAATAGGGAAAATAATCTTAGCATTTAGGAGTTGATTTAATTCTTTTTTAACGGTCAGTTCAAGATTAGGGTGCATTTTTCTCATTTTTTGTTGAAAGGGTGAGGTTTTGGGTTTCATAGGAATGACATGTTGTATGATGTTAGGGTCGAAAGTTTTGAGGTCATCATACATCCATGCAAAGACATATTTAAATTCTTTGAACAATTTAATAAATGCAACTTTTTCTTGTTGAGAACACCCTACCCCTAGATTAATGCACTGTGGATTGTCATTAGTTCCTAAGTTTACTTTTTCATAAGATAATGAGGAACTATTGGTTTTACAGTTGAACGACTTTTTAAATTTATCTTGAGGATCGTAAAATTTCTCTAATCTAACTACAGACTTAGGGATTGAATTTACCATGTCCGATGAAGATTCAGGAGTTCTCGGATCTGGTGTTACCATGAAATTGCGTAGATTGTCGTCGTGAGTGCATTCGTCTATGACCGTGCCTTGAAAAGTTTCTTCCATATGCAGGAAGCTAATAATCTGCTGATCATCATCAAAGACTCTCCAATTCGTGATGTTGTTGGGAACGGATGGCCTGAACAACAGTTTGATGGAGAATGCATCCAGGGATAAGCCTTCTGCAGGAAAGATTTTAGAAGCTATGTTAGCTAATAGATCAGCTTTAGAACGATTCAATCTAGGGACAGGATTTATATTGAAAGCAGAAAATTTATTCGTTAAATTCCATATCTCGGATTGGTAGCTTCTAAGATGCGGAGATAGACAATGGATAGAATCTCTTACCTGTCTAACCACGATTTCAGAGTCGCCAAAGACAGTCAAGTTTTGAATGTTCATATCTAAAGATTTTCTGAGACCTTGCAGTAAAGCCTCATATTCTGCAGTGTTATTAGTACATTCAAATTCTAACCTACATGCAATCATAGTTTTGTTACCTGTCAGATCGATAATAACGCAGCCTGAACCAGCTCCTTCTTTGGACTTTGACCCGTCAAAATAAAGAGACTAAATTTGATTTTTATTAGGTGCATGAGGCTGTTGTGTGGAAGCTGTTGGCTGCATGTATGTTACAATCTCGGACTACTGTTCTGGGTCTGTGATAGCTGAAGCCTCGGCCATGAAATTGATGAAAAAGCTATCCATCCCTTGTACTTCGGGTGAATCAACAGAAGGTGTAAAGGGTTCATTTGGATCATTTAGATCTGTGACCATGAACTTAAGGTAGCATTCATGATTTACCTTGATCTTGTTAGGCTTGTCGTTCTCTGGAAGCCATAGGTGAGACCAATCTGTCGTGAAATAGCCGTGTAGCTGCTCCGACCAGTCCCTGCTTAAAAACAGACCATACACTTCTGGAATATCCACAACAATAATATCAATAACTTGATGAACCTTGGGGTTAGACGATAATATAATAAGCACATTCCTTAACTTTCCTATGACCCTAACATTAGTTCGGTCAATCTAGATAATTTTTAAAGTGGATGGTTCAACTTCGGCGTCAATTTTCTGGCCCATAGACCATGGCATCACATTGGATGACGCTCCTGAGTCTACCATACAATTGTGCACGTTTCTATTAAAGATTTTGAAAGTTAACAAAAATAGAGGCACATTTTGGCGAGTGCTAAGGGTGGTAGTTTGTGGTTTCTTACTCGCCGTTTCTAAAGCTACTTTATCTACATTATTTACATTATTTACATTATTTATAGGAAGACTTCCTTTATCATGAGAATCGGGATTGTTTTTAGTGGAAGTCTTCTGAGGAACTTTGTTCTGCACAACCTTGCCACTATTTGAATTACCATTTTTGCCATTCTCTACGATGTTTTGCAACATTCTTTGTAGCAGAAATGGAAATTTCAATAACTCATAAACAAAAATGTTAGCCCTTAATTTTTTAAGATCTTCAACTAAATCATAATTTAAGTTGGGGTTCACATGACTCTGTTTAGTCTCAGCTGGTTTAGATTGTTTTGGAGGTGAAGTCGTAGTGTTTTCGGCAGAAGGTTTGTTTGCTATCTTGCTCCTGGTGTTATAGGGATGGACTGTCTCAAAGTTAGCTTGAAAGATGTTATCCGAGAAGTGTCCAAAAATGTTTGGAGAAGATTCCTCTTCTTGAACTGTCTCTTGTTCAATTACCTCCTCAGGAATCTCAGGAGGCATCAAGTTATCCTGGGATTCTAGAATTGTTTGAAGGGTGTATTGCAGACTTTCTAGATTAAGGCCCTCAGTGGTTGGATTAGGTCAGTTGGTGGGAAAAGGTTTCCTGAACAGGGGCTTGTAACGCCCTTTGCTCGACGAAGCTTCTTCAGCCGTCTTTTTTAAATCTATAACTTGATTCGATATTTTTTGAACGACTTTAGTTAATTTTTCTAAATCAGAGCTTTCAGGTTGTGTTTTACTTTGAGTAGGTCTAGGGAGGATTTCGATCTTATTTTTGGAAGATGAACTAGTTTCTGTGTCGTTGCTAGTAGAGTCTTTTAGACTAAGTATGTCTTTTTCAATCTGGCTGGCCTCCTCGAAGGCTTCTGACAACTTGGCTTTCTTAGATCGTTTAACCCAAATAGCTATACTTTGATGCAAGGCTTTAGTATAGTATGCTATTATAAGATTCTTGACAGGCATGGAATCCATAGGGATTCGGTTTTTAAGTGTTAAGAATCTTTGATTAAAGTCTTTAACTTTATCTTTAGGGTTCATTCTTAAGTTAGAAAGATCCATGACTAGGACTTCCGGAGGCTTACCGTCTCCGAACTTTTCCAAAAAGTAGGATTCAAACTTTTCCCAAGACACAATGGTATGGGGTTGTTGGGCAAAGTACCAAGTAGATGCATTGCCCTCGAAAGTGTAAGGGAACAACCTACATACTACATCTTCATGCTCGACATTGTGGAGTCTTATGGATAACATAAACTTTTTAATGTGATCTTCAGCAATTTGTTTAGAGTCAGGGTCAAACTTGGGAAGCCACTTCTCTAGATGTTTGGGTAAGGGATGCTATGCTCCAGGTACAGATACAACATCCTGATCAAGCCAAGGTCTAGCAGGATTGTTCTGGTTGGCCATTGGTGTAGTCGGTGTGGAAGGCTGAGAAGGAGAGCTGCCTTCATCAGAAGAATCTCCTCTAGAAGAAGAAGGAGATGATGGAGGTGGTTAGGGAGGTATTCCATATCCTCCTGCATCAGGAGTGAGGATTGGATCTGTAGGGTTCATAGTGAGATTAGCGACTCCAAGTTGCTCTCTAATATCAGAGAAATCTAAAGGTTGGTCCAAAGTTCGATTTGGTTTCCTTAAATGGGCTAAGGAACTATGAGTTCTTATGAGAGATTGGCAGACAATCTCTTGTATGTCACCACCTGAAGGATTTGGGGTTGTTGGCTCAACTGTGATCCGTGGATCGTCGTTTGATGTGGTTGTTGTTTGAGGGGGAATTTTGTCGTTCGAATGACTTCTTGTTACTATAGGTGAGCGATTAGGTGGTGGAGGAGTCTTACGACCACCTCGTGCCATTAATAAATTTTAGGCCCTCCTTCTAGCGCCATTTGTTGACGGGTGAAAATGAACGCTCGCCAACTGGAAGAGTGGATCTGGTCCGGGGTTGTCTAAATAACCCAAGCCATTTGGGATAACCCACCCTGACGGGTTTAGCGGCTTCATTAGCCAATCTAAGTCCTAAGAAAACAAAAGAAAACTACTCTAAATGAACTAATCTAAATAAAAATAACAATTAAAACAAATTAATAAACAAATCTAAACTAATAATATACACAATTTACTATCCAATACTATAATAACTCTATGATTTTTTTTTTTTAAAATAAAAAAGGTGTAGTACCTGCTATATTATATTATCTCAAAACTTTGACAAAGTAAACAACTTCATAACTCTATGAAATTTAACATTTAACTATCAACAAAATTAAATCTCAATTACAAATGTACAATATTTACAAATTACAGATTTAAATTAAAACCTGCAAAAATCATTTGTAATCTGTCCTAAGACAGCGAAATTGTTTTTGATTTTTATAATTTTATGAGAAAGAAATTGAATAACGAAAAACTAATCTAAGCTAAGAAACTAAAATAATAATTCTAACTAAGAATCTAAAATATATATATATCTATCTGAACTACTTAAATAACACTAATAAGCTAACTTGTGATAACGCTTTCCAATTTGTCCTGTGTAAAGAATCCAGTTCAACTGTTCGATGGGAGGAAACCCGCATCAGATCCTCTACAAGCCTCTAGAAAACAGTAAGCAACAGCGCTCTTTTGGATATCGATAATAGAACAAACAAGAAATAAAAAGTTACAACAATCTTATAATTTACAAATCATCACATTTAGATAAATCCGTGTGCAAGGATTTGTACAAAATGATTCAATTAACGAAGAAGAGAAATCTGTGATTCATTAACTGAAACAAAGTAATTGTTGTACTTTAAAAATAGGAGAGATCATATATGGATAACACATCAACCAAGTCACATCAATCTGCAATGTCTTACAATAGCTAAAGTAGTCTATAATCAACTGCAAACTGATATGAATAAAATCTGAAACAAAAGTTTGATATATTGAAAGCGAAAGTTGTTACAAGACATCAACTTTCATCCCAGTCTGTATCATAAATCCATAGTCTGGTTCTCTCCACCGTGATCATGATAGTTTTACAAAAAATAACCAGTATTTAAAGACTTCCCACAGGGTAAAACATCCCTGTGGGAATTATCAAAACAATTTACACAAATCTAGGGATAATATCCCAAGTTTCTAACTCAAGCCAACAACCTAAGACAAAACCATATCCAAAGTATCTCCTAAACTGCTACAACATGCCCAATTGATCATTCTAATTCGTATGCACCTGAAAGAGGACAAGAATAGACAATATTAGAGGATATTTTGTTGACAAAATTGACAAAAGTCTAATTTTAAGACTAGCTACAGAATCTTGCGATTCTATAGCTAGTCTAATTTGAGCATAGAATCGCTTCAAAACTTATTCAAATCTTAAAGAATTATATTCGACTCATTTAATCAAATCTTTCATCACTAATTCCAAATAGAGCGAATCAAACCAAAACTTGTATGCAAATTGAAACAAATGAAATTGTAATTGAATTAATCAATCGATAACAGGATATGTGGGATTTGTCAAACGTTTGTTATTTCCAACTGAGAGCAGACAGAATCGATTGATAGTTGGGGAACCAACGAAATCATCACTTGAATCAATTTCAAAATGAACTATTAGCCAAGTTTTTCATACAAATTCAACAGAGACAAAATATGTCGATCTGAGCTTGACAAAATCATTTTTTGAAAATCAAAACTAACAGAGCAGCTTCAAATCTATTTTCAATACCAATTCCAATCGACACAAACTATAGCTGGTTGAAGAAATCATTTATGCAATCGTTTATGTCGCCTCATCCATTAAAAAAATCATTGTCGAATCACAACGAAATCAACATAACCATTTTTTAGATTAATATAATTGTATCAAACATATACTAACGATCATGCTAATCATGGCACGCAACAATCGTTTACAAATCAAATCAGACAGGAACGAATCGAAACAAATTTGGGTCGACAAAATCGTTATGCAAAATCATATCAATCGACACAGCCACACGATTTTTAGCAAATAGATCTTTTGCACAAGTTGAATGTAATCAAAATCCAATGAGAATATTTATTCAAAATGAAACAGACTTGTTATTTGGATAATCGAAATCAAACAGGGTTGTTTTGAGTCTATTAGGAACAAGCGAAACTTAATCGAAATCAAATCAAATCGACTATCCTAAACAAACAAAATTGATTTAAAAACAAGCGAAACATAATAAAAAACAAATCAATGGCTTATACTAAGCTAGGCACGACAAAATCGCGAAACCAAATCATAGCTGTGTCTAATTTTAGGAAATAAATCTCCTGTACAGGTCAGATGTAATCAAAATCCAAACGAGGATATCTGTACAAAATGAAAATAATTCAGGAAAAACTAAACAAAAGCAAACCAACAGAATTATTCTAAAGTGAAGCAAACCAAGTCAAAACCAATCAATCGCTTATACTAATTTAAGCACAATAGAAATCTATAACCGAATTATAGCTGTATTTGAATTTTAACAAAACGAATCTACTGTACATGATCCACACCAAAACAGAGTCGTTTGTATCTATTCAAAGCAAACAGAGCTAATCGAAAACAAAATCCAATTCGTTATATTAATTCAAGCAACTCATAAAATGAAATTAATATTGAAATTCATACCTGGACCACCAGAAACAACTCGGTCATGATAGTTTGGAATTGACAAAGGCTATTTCCGCTTCGACATTCCTGAACACAATCGAACCGATGGTTCTCTGTTTCTTTTCACTGGCTTGTAACCTATGGTTCTCCTTCGTTAGCACTGTCACCTGTTCTTCTAATGCTTTGATCTTTGATTGCAATAGGGGAACATCAATGTAATAACGCTCTAGCCAAGCATTACATTGGATACATGATGATTGCTCGGGCTTTGATAACATAGGCGAGGGTTTGTTTAAGCCAACAGGGGTTTCATTGTGCAACTTGATTCTCGGGTAATTTGGGTCATTTTTGAGGCACGGGGGTAAGTTAGAGACAAAGTCATAGGGTTTCATAGAGCATAGGCCATGAGAATAGGGGTACTCTTTAGCTAGGAAACGCTCGATATCAGAGTCTGATTCCTCACTCAGCACTATGGGCTTTTGGTCAATGTGCTGTTTAGGTTTGTTCTGAGCAAGTCTTGATATCAATCGAGCATTTTTCTTCTCCTTTCTGTCGACAGTAGGATTACCCTTGACTTTATTATTCACAGGCTTCTTGATGGCCTCAGCCTTGTCTTTTGTACATGGGTTGGTTATGATTTCGGGTAGGTCGATGTCAGGGAAAACTAAGGGTTTGGAAGGGGGGAGAAGGATATGAAATGGCACGGGTGGCCCGACCATAGTCTCACTAACCACAACCTTGTCGATTTGAATAGAATCCAGATTAGCAAAGCCATTTCTGGATAGAAAGGATTTCCAATCATTACCATGAAGGCTCAAATGATGGGCGATAATGATTCTAATCAAGATGTGATGAAAAAGGCTGCTATCAAACTTCTCGCTCTTGAATCTCTTAGGCATCTTGTAAAGACTACGCAAGAAGTAATGTAGCATGTGCAAAGGATAACCCATGAAATTCATCAATAACCGGAGGTGATACAGAAACACCAAGCCATATCGACCTTCACAGGTCACAAATTGTTTCACAATTACCAAAAGATCATGCCACCTGGGTTTGAGGGTAGAAATAGGCATACCTTTATCATAGGAAATGACCTTTCTTGATACGAATAGTAATGGCCACGACACCTCATCAACTTTGGAATTTTTAAACCACCTTTGGCCTGTAGCCGACAGTCCTGTAGCAGAGCTTATGAATTCTTCATTTAGCTCGAGTTGTAGGTCACCAATTTTATCCCTACACCAGTCAAAGGTAAGGGTGAATTGATGGGCAACCGAAAGGCTGAAACCCTCGAACCTCTGTATAAACACCAGCCAACCACTGTTTTCTAAATCTTTATGGGCATTATCGAATAGAAACAGAGCTTGGCTACCATTCGGCTCTATGCGCACCACCGGTGCCATAGACAGGAGCACACGGTGAGCAAGGTGAGTGGGTAAGGGTTTGAACAGAGTAAATGTAGGGTTGATAACTCACAGGCATCGCTTAAAAACTAGCAAAGGTGAACCGGGATAGGGGGAAAACATTAATGACAAAACATGTGAAGGTGGTGGAGCTATTCCGGCCTATGCAAAACAATCATTTCCATAGTTCAACCGACGGCGCATATAACGTTCAAACCACTATGCATATGTTAAAAACCATGCCATTCAATCAATTAATAAAATCTATGATACGTTGATCAAACACTTTGTGCAAGAAATAATGTTAGCATAGTTTTAAAACCAAAGCAATAATTCGAAGTCACACCAATGTTTTGATCATATGAACATATGTGTTGTATGAAATGATTTATACCAAGGGTATAACCACAACACCAATCATTTTCATGAAACCAATGTGCCAAGGTAATCGATGAAAGACTATATAAATCAAACCACCAATGCATCACAAACTCGATCAAATGAATATCATCACAGTCTCGTAAAATGAAGTCATATTAACAAATAAGGATCTTGGAGCCTTGTCAACTGTATAACAATAAGTAAATTGGAAACACAATGAGCATATGAAC